>RJWH01004797.1:0-95657 GCA_004363575.1 Solenodon paradoxus | reverse complement strand
TTATATACACAGGGCTTCGCCTTCACGCGACACACCGTCTTTCTACAAGCAGCAGCCCGTTGGGTTTTGTTTTTGCCTTTTTTTCCTTTTTGCAAAGACCATCATATTAAATAAATGCCGACTTTTTGCGGTCCCGTTCAGTTCTTGCCGGAGGATCAGGAGGAGGGTGGGGGTCGCGTGGGGGTCGGGGATGGAGTGGGCAAGCCCCACTTTCACCCCGGCGCAGCTCGGACGCCAGCACAGAATCTGCTCTTACCACCAGCAGATCGAGAGTCTGTGTCGAGGGCATCAAGTAACTACTCTGGGAAGCCCGGTGCCCGTGGCCGGTGGAAACTGATCCTGCAGCAGGCACCCGAGCGCCTCCGAAGGGGCGGCCAGTTAGGGAGGAGAGGTGCGGAGCGCCGTGGGAAGGGAAAAGGACTGGCCGGAGGGGGAGCTGGGAGGTCGGCAGATGAAAGAGACGCTGAGGTAGGGGCAAGCGGGGCTGAGAGTCTGGTCACTAGTAGGCGTGCTGGGCCCTGGGGAGCTGGGCAGTGGAGTAGGATAGAGCCAAGAGCTGGACTCGGTGGGTGCGGGCGGTTGGGGCCTTCGTGCCTTGGGTCCCAACCTTGAAAAGATCTGACGGTCCCAAACCCCGTCCCTAGACCCCGGACCCCACGCCCCCAAACCATTCCACCTTTGGGAGCTGGGCACACTCGGGAAGTGGAGACAGTTCGGTTGTCGCGGGGGTAAGGGCTTGCACCCGCAAGTTCTGCAGGAGCCTCTATCTCCTGCTGCTGAAAATCGTTTTGATCTCAATTTCTTTTGCCCAGTCCCTCCAGTGAAGTCTCCCGGCGTCGGAGCGTCCAAGGCGGTCTGCTCCCTGGCTGGGCCGGGCTGCAGTCCGCGCTGATTGTGTGTCACAGAAACGAGTGCCCCGAGCGCAGTGGCGGGCGGTGTGGCTGGGCCGCTCCGGGGCCCGCTCGGGCGAGGCCTAGGAGAGCTGGTCGCGCCCTCCAGGCGGCCGCTTGTAGTCCAGGCGGGCCCCGAGGGGCGGCGGGCGGGGTTGGGGGCGGTGCCCGGGCCTGAGGGTCCCGCCCGCGGCTCCCCGCGTCCGGTCCGGCCTTCGACAGGATGCAGTGAAGGATTGCAGGGTCCTGGGACGGGGGTGGGGTGGGGCGGTGGCCGGGAGGCTTCGCGTCGCGTCGGTCCTCCCTCCCTCCAGGGTGGGCGGTCAGACGGGGACGATGTGGAGGCCGAAGCTGTCGGCCTGAAGCTTGATGTGGTCCCCGCGGTAACTAGTGGCGGTCATAGGCAGCGGCAGCAGCGGCAGGGGCGGAGCCCCGGGGGGCGGCACTATAATAATAAGGGGAACCTGGAAGTTAACACAGGAGAAGAATGGGCTGGGTGAGAGGACAAACAGGAGAACAAAAAAGGAAAGAAAAGCAAAGACAAGACTTGCCCGGGTTGGGGGTCTTCGGGATCTGGGCAGGGAAACCTGGGCGGGGCTGCGGGGCCAGCTGTCCTTGGGTTAGCGTCATTCAAGGGGTGGGAGAGGGGCCAGATCTGTGACCACCGACTCCCGACTGTAGACCGTCCCGGGGGTGGAGGGGCGAGGTAAGGGCGGCGCGGATCCTTCCGGGGAGCGGGAAAGGGGAGAAGGGGGCCGAAGGGGAGGAGGCGCGGGCGTCCTCAAGGGATCCCGGGGCCTCCGCGCTGCACTAACGAGCCTGCCCGGCCCGGCTCCCGGAGGTCGGGTCGCGGAGAGTCGGACCCGCGTCCGGAAGCAGCTCTGCCGAGCGGGCGGGCGGGCGGACGCGTTGAGCCGCCGGCCAGCCAGGTGGCGTACTCACTTAGTAAGGCGGGGTTGCTGAATCTCCAAGCCTCGTTGTAGGCCGTGTACTGGGGGTGGCTGTACGGGTTGCCGGAGAACTCGCTCCCTGCGGGAGGGTGGGGGAGTGGGGTCAGACACGCACAAAGCTGGGGCGGCCCCGACGTACGGCCCAGCCGCCTCCTCCCCAGCCCGCGGTGCACGCAGATGCCGCGGGCAGGCCGGGCGGAGGCGGAGCCATCCACCCTCTCCACGTGGGCTAAGCCCGTGGAGGGCGGCGCAGAAGCTCAGACGGGCTCCTCACACGTGCGTGGAGGGACTTATCGGGCAGTGCCCACCTGGGGCTCCCCCGCGGAGGCGCCCCGGGGCCACCCAGGAAGGTTTGTTCCGGGTCTAAGCTCCGATCCAGCTGCGTTGGGGTCACAACCTTTCTAGCAGAGACTCCGGCTCTGGAGAAGTCGCCCTACCCGGGTGGGAGAGGGGGAGGGTGGAGAAGAAAAGCCCTTGGGACACTTTGTCCCAGAAAGTCCTAAGAATGGCATCTCAGCGTGGTGCCAATGCAAGGGGTGGGGACTCTGCTGGGAAACAGCCCCCTCCCGCCTTTCCCTCGAGAGATTAGCTACGCGGGCCGAGCAGCAGGGGAAGGAGGCGGCGAGAAGCAGGTGAACCGCCCGCCGGTCTGCGAGCAGTGAGCGGAGGGGACCCGTGGGTTGGGAGCCGTCGGAAGCTGCCTCCCTCCCTCCGCGGGAGAAAGGCCAGGCCTCCGGGTTTCCCCCTCGCCCTTTCTCCTGTGTGATGACCCCAGACTGTTTACAGTGATCCCTAACCGCGGGTTAAGTAGAGGAGAAGGGGCCCCTCTCCGAGAGGGAGCTGGGTGGGGGCGGGGGCGCAGCCACTGGAAAGCCTGTTTATTGACGAGGAGGGAAAGCATGCGTGCAGCAGGATAATGAGCTTCTGAGCTCAACTGTGACCAAGAGGAACTGAGCTATCTCCTTCCCCATCGCTAATGAAACAAGTGTAATTTCCTCATCAGCACTAGATTCTGTTTAACGACTCCCCCCTTGGCACCAGGAGCTCTCGCATCTCCCCTCATCCCCACCTCCTTGCAGACTACCCCCTCACCCCACCTCTCTGAGACCTTCTCCAGCCTCCACCTGCTCTCTGCTGGAACTTTCCCGGAGAACCTTGTCTCTGGCACTTCTCCTGCTCCAACCTTAAGTCTGGGCAGGGATCCCCTCACCCAGCTCCCTTTACCCCCTGGACACTACCTCCCAGCCCCTTACCCCTCGTGCACCGCTGAGCCATCCCCCTCATTGCCATCCCCTCCTGAACACTTTGCCTACACAGGGCTGTCCTTGGGTGGATGGTCCAGGAACGGGGCCAGTCACTACCCTCCATGAGAGGTGAGCTTCAGGAGGGTCGCAGAGGAGAGCAGCCAGAGGGAGTTTTTGCTCTTTGCAAGAGTAGGGCATCAACTCTTTTTGGCTTCAAGCTGGGCACCCCATCTGGGTGGAGGGAGAGCACAACCTCCAGCTGATGTTGCCAGACCCTCAATGCAGCCCCTACTGCTCTCACCCAAAAGCCCAATCAGCTCCTCTCAGCTAGGTTAGGGGTCCCAACCGCAAGGAGCCCTGAGGGCCAGGGTTCCTCCCAGAAGTGGGAGTGGCTCTCCTTGTCTCTAAACCAGTCTCTGGTTCCTGCTCCTCTCTCCTTGGGGACTGGCTCCCGTCTCTCTGGGGTGGGGTAGGTTCTCCACACTGGTCTTCCCTGTGGGTTGGTGTGGACCAGGGTGGCTTTGTCTGAGTGACTGACATGCCCCTGGAAATGGTTCTTGACTCCAAGTTTCCATGGAAACCAGGGCAGGCTCTTCCAAGCAGTGTCAGCTGGCTGGGGGTGGGCCGGGCACTGAGGGCGGAGTGGGGCTGCGTGCTCAGGTGGGTGGGCACAGTGGAGGGGCCAGGCTGTACAGTGGGGCACATACAAAGGGGCACTTCTGCAAGCTGCCTGCCTGGTTCTCCTCGGAGAGGATGAGGGACAACTGCAGCCTCCAGAGAGGGTGGTGGGGACAGAATAGCAGTGGTTTGGGGGGAGGGGAGGTTGCAGTCTCTTTCCACCCCAGCCTCAGACAACCACCACTTAGCCGCTCCCCCACAGTCTGGTTGCCCCCACCTAACTTAGGCAGCTGCAGCATTGTCACCTACCAGGCACCATTCCTGCCAGGGTGGAGGTGGGGTAGCTTCCCTGGCCAGTGGGGGGCACGTGAGGGGGATAACCGGGCAGAGTGGTGCTCGCCATGTCACGACCTGGAAAAACAAAGCGGAAGGGGTGAGGCCTGGAAGGGAGAGGCCTGCCTCTACTCACACCCAGGGTATGCCACGGGAGGAGAGAGCCGTGTGCCGACACGAAGGGCATCTGAACGAGCAGGTCCAGGTGTGCCTTTGCACGTCTGAGCTCCTTCCCTGAATGCCTGTCCCATGACCACTGGTGTGGGAGGCCTCTCTGTGTGACTCTGGCTCGCTCCACGTTTGTTCATACATGTTTGCTTCTGTGTCTCTGTGGAGCCCAAACCCAGATGGGGCTGGGAGGGAGATGACCTGGTTTTACTCCTTCCCAGCAAGACATTCTGTGGGGGCCCTTTAATGGCCAAATGGACCTCTAGCATCTTTTCACCTCCCTGACACCCCAGCATTTCTTCAGACCAGAAGACACCCCCGCTTGGGAGCTGAGAGGTGTTCCCTGTCCTCTCCAAGAAGAGCTACAGGTGCTGACAAGCCAGTGAGCTATTTGGTTGTCAATGTTTATGACATTAAAATGGGAGAAAAGTGTCCCTGAGCAAAATCAGGAATTTTGAGCCAGCAGTGCAAGTGGACCAGATGAAGTTCCCGTGAGCAAAATCTGCTCTCCCCCAGTGGCTGGACTTCTGCCCCTGGAGACCTCCATTAGCTTGAGGGGGGAAGGCTGGGAGGCAGGGCTTTCCTTGGCAGTACCCTGGAGTGAAGGCAGAGCCAGTTACTCTTAGGGAGACATCAGGATCCACAGACATCTCCTCTGGAACACAGCTGGACCTGAATGGCCTCCCTTCCTTGCTGGCCCCCTTCATCAGCTCACCGACGACACCACCGCCTTCTACAGTTCAGCACACTCCAGTCTCTAATGCTGATGCACTGCCCTCTGCTCTCTCACATTTGCATGTCCTAGACATTACTTATCCTCTCTCTCTCTAGATTCCTTTTCTCCTCTCCAGCCCCTGCCACTCCACTATCTAGTGGCTCTGTCCACGCCTGGGAAGGCAAGCTGTGGCTGGAGGAAGTCATAGGACCCTGCACATCCGGCCAGCACCCCTTCTCTCCATCGGCTGCCCAGTCAGTATCCTCCTGCTGGTTATCCCAGTGCACCACTCTCTGCTTGTCATGCCTCCCTTAAAGTTGACCTCCCTTCCAACTTCTCTGAGATGTGTTCCCTCGCCTCTGCCTTAACACCTCTGAGTGGTCCTTCCTTCTCTAATTACACTGAGGTACAGATCAGGTTTCTGCATTCAGGCCCAACACTTCCACAATTTCATCACCCCCTCACTCCGGATAAGAACAGAAGCAGATCCATCTTCTCCCCAATCAACTCTACCAACTGGTCTGAAGACCATCAGGCCAGAAACTTTGTGGTCCTTTCCTTCCCTTCGGTACCCAGTCTATCACCAACTACTGTCAGCCCTCCTTAGCAATGTCAGTGAATCTGTCCCCACTCCACTTGCCCTGCCACCTCCACTGTTCAGCCCCTGAGCACTGGCCCCAAGCCTTTCATGGCTTCTTTCCCTGCCTCTGCAATCTGCCCGCTCAGGCCTAGCCCAAACATGGCTGCTTGGCAAGTCCTCATGAAACGCTGCTTTCATCACACGGCTCTCCTGGCAAAAACCACCATAGCCTACAGTTGAGTCTAAACTCTGCCAGGCTTTGCAGGCCTCCCAGGTACTGTCCCTGCCTCATCTTCTCAGCTGTGACTGTTACCTGCCTGGTTTACTCTGGCTGTTTTCATTCTGTGTGCTGGGAAATGTCTGTGGTTTGGCCTTATCATTTTCTCCTCCATACTGTCCTCCTCCTTCCAGATCACCCTTAAGATGCCAGCATTCCGTCCATCAGAACTTTCTCTCTACATTTCCATGTCTGTGCTGCCTGGCTTACTATGTCCTTATATTCCTAATGCACCACCCGTGTTGTTTCCTACCAGGGCTCGCTTCCTCAAACAGATTTTCATCCACCTCAGGGCAGGGCCCAGTCTTCTCTATCTTACATAGTTGAGAACATGATAGATGTTCAATAAAATACTTGTTGATTAATTATCACTATTTCACTGATCGCCAGTTCCAGGCAGGCCATATTGTTTTTGGATCGTTTCACATGGTTTGCTCTTCTTGAAAGAGGTAAAGGCTGGGACAAAAGGTAAATGTTGAAATCTGCTTTTTCTGTAAAAATAATTTGAAGGATGGACTGTGAATTTTTATAGGATGACACAAGATTTACAGTGAACTCATTAAGTTGTGACTCAGGTAGACCATGTAATAGAATGATTTTCTTCTTTAGTCAAAAAGCTAATAACCTTGCATTTCCTAAAGAGCAAGAACAAACAAGAAAACTGTCAAATAAGAGATGACTTTGGGTGCTCCCAGGTGGAGCAGCTGTTAGGTCAGTCGCCTCCAAAGGAGCCCAGCTACCTACCCCTAAGTCGAAGGCCCCGGCCCAGGGCTGGGAGGGGGAGAAGCAACCAGTGTGAACAACTAAAATAAAAATTAAAAAATCAAGATGTTTCTTCCCGACTGCCTGAATACTTGCCTTCAATCCTGCCTGCACCTGTTCTTTTAAAAAAGTTACTAAATATCAAAAAAAAAAAAAAAAAAAAAAAAAAAAATCCCCACTTTGGACCCCCAGAGAGAGAGAAGAAAAATAATATGTTTGCTTTGCTGTGAGTTTTCTTTTGTTGAGTTCTTTTGTCAATAAAGACTACACTCCTCCAGACCATCCTGGCAGAGCGGACGTGAAGTGGATGATGACTACAATATCAGCTCAGTTCCTAGAGGGATGACTAAGAGGGCATTTCTGGGTCAAAAAAGGCCCCAAACAGGTCAGAGTTAGGTAGACACAGAGATTTTGAAATTGCAAAGAGACAGAAATCCAATTCGTCCTCAGCCTATAGTCTTAATATCTGTAAAGCAGCCAACAAGAAATATGCTTTTTGCTTAATAAATGGGAATATAAATGCATTGGATTTCTGATTTTCAGCTCCATGGCGCCCATTGCCGTTCACACGTGAATTCCATGTACGTGAAAATCGTGTGCCCTGCCTAGATTCAGGGGCCAGGAGGAAAGGCTGCGTGCCTGACAAGGTGTTCCTGCTAACTTCAGGCATCTCTCCACAGTGCTTATTCCCACTGGCTTTTTCTCTTGCCAGTCCAGCTTCCAGCAGGCAGACGTGTACATGTTAAAGTCACCCACAGAACTGTGGACTGAAAGTCACGGTTCCAAATTCTATCTTAAAAACAATCTACGGAGGGCTGTGCAGACATTCTTTCAATATGAAAGAAAAAACGCAGGGTGAGGAAACAGCATGCAAGCTTCCCAATGTTCTGCAATCAGCTGCGTTTTGCTGCTGCAGATTCTGGAACATCAGGCTCACCAGAAAGACGCTTCAGGACCCCCGAGCCAACTAAGGGGCAAGCGGCTGCATTTAAAGCACTCTCAGTGGCTTCATTGGTACACAGGTGACACCTGAAGAGCAGGGAAAAAATTGACGAAACTCTTGCCAGAGCCATAAATTCTTGGGGAACGCCGTTGTCAATACTGGAAAACACACACTGCGGGAAGTTTTCAAATTAGAAGACTGCTGTCCCATTTGCCAGGCAGCATTCTTTGCGCAAGCTCCTTTTAGTGAGCGAGCAGGAATGGGTAATGGAATCTGCGCGGGAGAATCGACAGAGCACTGTCGGGTGTCCCTGCAGATGGAGGGACATGTGGGAGTGGAGACGGACCCCGACACTAAGGCAGCACAGTCTCCTCCTCACATCAAAAGGTCCGAAACACGAGGAAGCAACTCCGTGGCAGAACCGATCAGCGAGAAGACAGGTGCCGTCCCCAGAAGGCAGGAAGCAGCGAGGCTTGTGCTTTGCTCACGGTAATGCCAGCAGACTGAAAATAGCAGGAATCACAAAGGCAGGAAAGCCCACCTCTTAAAAGCAGGCGAGCAGTTCATGTTGGATACTTGGTTCCTCACGTTACTAAGTTTTGAAAGCTGAAAGCGCCTTTGAGATGATCAGTCTGATGTCCTTGTTTTAAAATTAGAAAAGTGCAGGGTATGTCCTTGTGGCTGCAGGGGCTGAACCGCTGGCCTGTGTACCATAGACCCCGGTTCAAGAACCAGGGCTGGGGTGAAAAAATAAAAAGGCTAACTAAAGATGCTTCTTCCTCCTCTCCCTTCCATCCCTTCTTTCCTCTCTTTGAAAGGAAAAAAAAAAAAAAAAAATCAAGAAAGTGGCATTGAGGCATAATGATTTTCTTAGAGCGAGTCCAAGTTTGAAGCTATGTCTCACCACACGGCCAGATCCTCCTCCAGAGAGCCCCCCAGAAAGAAACCACCTGATAAGCAAAATCTCTTCTTGTCACGGCAGTCATTAAGAAGAGGTAAGAGAAACAGGACACAAAGAAGAAAATACTGACACCGAAAGACTGTAGTAAAACTCCATGGGGTGGAGTATTAATCTCCTTGGAGAGTTTTCTAAAAAACAAAGAGGCTCTTCAAGAAACAGTAGTAGCTGAGAATCTTAAAGTCCCCAGCACTGTCAGAAGCGCCCTATTTGATGAGGATGTCTTCTCAGTTCAACTGCAGAAGTCCCCGAAGATTCTAGAGCCAATTTCTACAGCAATCACTACATCCGAATCAGACAGGGCACTTTTATCAGACATTCCTTACCAAATGGGCCAGATCAAATCAACTGTTTCGGAGAATCTAAGTGCAGTTTCTCTTGCAAGGGTAAGAGAAAAGCAAAGTGAAAGACTTCATGAAGAAATGAGAAAATTTCAGTCACCAGATCATTTCTAATTTGTCAGGTCAAGATTCAAGGGCAGAGCAGTGTCCCTACATGGACCCAGGTGAGCTACCTTTCACTGAGCGCCTGCTGTGCGCTAGGCACTGTCTTAAGTATTTGCTGTGCCTGTTTAATCCTCATACCAAGCTACGATGTGGGTCTGTTTTTAATTCCCATTTCATAGATGAGAAACTAAGATTCGGAGGGGCTGGCATGTGCAACATTGCACAGCTAGTAAGTGACAGCAACAGACGAACCATGTGCTTGGGAATCGATTTGGAAAAGCAAGCTCACATACTGTAGGCCCAGAAAATGGACAGGTATTTGGCCGAGTCCAGTCACCTGGTACGCTAAGCAAATCCTCCCTGTAACAGAGCATTTTTCTGCTTCTTGTTTCTTGCATGTTTCAGATATTTCAATTTTCAACAGCCAGGGTTAAAATTGGGGTTCACTGATTCCCATAGGACTCCACAGATAACACCCCAGAGAGCCCATATAAGGCAGTACATGCAATGTTACACACACACACACACACACACACACACACACACACACGTAACACCTGGATGGCTCTCATCATATTCTCCAAGGTGTTCGCAACGTCAAGATGAAGTTCTGTTTATAGAAGACCAGAAGAGCCTCTGTTCTTTGGTGTAAGAAAGACACTGATTTGTTTGCACTGACTTGAATTGTACCAATAAACAAGCTCATACAAAGGACTGCAAAATAACACGTGAAGGAGCAGAGCGCCTTATCTCAAGGAAAATGTCAGCCTTCAGGAGACCAAGGAAATAATAAAAAGAGCCACCAAAGCAGTAGAGACAGCCGCTCGTGACGACTCCGTCGACGAGACTTATTAGACGTGGATTTATACGGCCCAAGTTATATTCAATGAGTTTAGAGATGCTTTTCCTCAGCATCTTTCTCCGAAAATGAGCACTTTTGCTATCCACTTGACACCCTGGAGGACCCTAAGGCCAGAAAACATAACTCCTGTTTTTCTCTCCTATCCTCAAGTTTTGTCGGCTTCTCAGAAGGTAGCGAAAATGAAGACATTAGATTTCTTCAAGGTTGGCAGTCTGTGCTTGCATTTGACACAGCATTTATAACAGGAGAACAGCAGTTATTAAGGTGGTGATTACGGCCTGGTATACTGCACACTTTCCTATGCCGGTTATGATCACTTATGACCAGTCCGAGTTACACACAATGCGCCAGAGGAACACACTTTTAAATCTGTGAAAGATGCTTTAGAAGGAGAGGAAAAGAGTTTTCTACGTATTTCTTTCGGTTTCTTATTTCCCAGCTTTCCACATCCTGGCAGAGGTTTCTGCTCTGAGGCAGAAGTCTGTGAGGGTCCCCCAGGCTCCATCTCGGCCCCACCCCTCGACCCGAGGCTCGCCTGCTTTCAGTTCCAGCAGAGGGGGCTGTGTGAGCAGCTCAGGGTGGCTGCTCCTCCCGCTGCTGGTGCTTCCCGTGACAACTGGGCCTTTCCCAGTGCGTCCTAGGCAGGGAGGCTGCCCAGGGCTGTGTGGGCGCAGTGAAGTCTGCACCTCAGCAGCCAACTGGCCAGACACCATAGGTCAAGCTGTGCTGTCCCTCCTCCTCCCAGCACAGTGCCTTCACCTGGGCCATATGACTAGCTGGCCTCAGGCCCCAGCAGAGGTGGTTCCCAAGGAAGGCGCTGCAGCCTCAGGATGCTGGGATGAGGCTGAGGCATGCTGGGGAGAAACACTTCTCTCCTAGTCCAAATCCCTCCTTCTGTAGACGGAGGGAACGGCCTCCTTCTCTTCCTTCACTTCCGCGTGTGCCTTCTCTGGCTCCATTAGCCAATCGCACGTGAAGACTGGCATCAGGCAGGCCCTGGCCCTCGAGGCTGGGCCCAGGCTCACAGCTGGCTCAGAGCAGGAGAGACCCCCATGCTGGGTGGGCAGAGGTTAAGCCTGTTTGCACAGTCTCCCGATACTCCAGGTCTCCCGGTTCCTCTTGGGCTTTATTTTGCTCTCTGAGCGCACTGAGTTGTCAGCTCTAATCCTTCCGAAAGCGCAGCGTTTTTCAGGCGCTCTGTGTAAGTGAAACCCTAATCCCAAGGAAAACGGCCACTTAAGCTGCTGGAGCATTAGGCTGTTCTTGAAGCCTGAGGCAGGATTTCCTCCCTCCCGGACTGCCCGCCCAGCTGCCACCCAGAGGAGAGGGGAGGATTCCAGGTTGAAGGCTGCAAAGCCCCCTCAGAGGTAACAATGGTGGCAGGCTTGCCTCCCAAAGCTGGGGGTTGAAAACGTGCTGGCTTCTCTGTCCTGAGGCTACAGCTAACAGTGGGGGAAAGGAAGGACTCTGATCACCCTGGGGAGGAAGTAGGGGTCTTCTTGTCACTTTGGGCATGATTGACAGCCTTCTTGGGCGGGTGGGGGCAGAGCAGAAACAGGTTTTCAGGTCTTACCTAGGAGGCTGTGAGGCTGCCTGGACCTTGCTGAGCCCTTGGTCCCAGTACATTCCTGCAGCATCCCTCGGGACACTAGAATTTCTGGCCATTCAGAAAAGACAGGGCTGACTAATTCTACTTTGACTGAGACAGCCTTCTCATAGAAAATGCCAACAGAGTAAACAAGCTTAGTGCTGTGGGGGTGGGGGGGGGGGTGGCCCTTTTGGAGAACTTTCCTTTGGGCACCCCAGACATCCCTAAACATCTATAGCAAAGGTTCCCTCGAACGAAGCTAATCGTGAAGGCGGGGTCCACTGTTTTCTCTTAGGCCATCCTTTGCAGCCTGAGCTGGCTAATACATGCACGAGAAACAAAGATCATGGGTTTCTTGAGGCAATTTTGATTCGAACTCGAACTGGCCTCTCTCCTTGATCTCTAAGTGAGCTAGGAGTTGATGGGGTCTCCACAAGGACCATGCACTTGTGCTCAGCATTGGGTCTCAGGTCTGGAGGAAAAGGATGAAGGTTGGAGCCAAGAGAAAGGCCCCCGGTTACGGGCCAAAGCTGAGCTTAGTTTAGAAGACCATGGGATACATCTTTGCAAAGATGCCCTTCATATCTTCTTCTCCCCTGCACTCCCACCTCCCCTCAGCAGCTCCACTGTCTGCCCCTTGTGCTTCTGCCCAAGGCACCCTGCAGGGGAGGGCAGCCTCTCACCATTGGGATGGCTGGTGGCGTGGACACTGTGTTGGGGCTGGAGAATGAAGTGATTGCATTTTTATTCTGCTCAAATTTGACCTGACTCTCCATCCTAGAGTGGATGAGTGCCTCTTCTTTTCAATATCCTTTCCTTCTAAGGTGGACTGGCTAACGGAGAAAGGGGAAGAGCCCTGCTCCAGTGACTGGAGGCTGCAGGCCCAGGGCACTGCCTTATCTGTCAATGTCTCATTGCTATGGAAATGCCCCATAATTACATCAGGTAGAGGTCTTGAGGCTGAAGGTCCTTGGGGATGTGGCTGGAAGCCTCAGGGATGCTTGGAGGAGACTAGTTTCTTTCTGTTGGGCCTTCTCAGCCTAAATGAGGGATCCAGGACCCTGTGGGTGTGAAAAAATGGCCCTCTGGTTTGGTCCAGCCTCCACAATTAAGGGCTTTCCTTTCAAGGTTGGAGAGGGACTCTGATGTCTGTGCCCTAAATTCCTCTAGCTAATCAGGGGCTTTAAGCTGACAGACAAGGCTAGGAGACTCTCAGCCTCCTTCAGAAATATTTCTCAACCTTTATGGCCCCCTTCACCCCTGCGGGGGCTGGCCAGGGGCTAAGCTGTTTGCTTTATGGAGGGAAATGCAGTTGATTGGAGGGGGCTGTTAAGTACAGGAAAGAGGCAGCTCCTGGGGGTCCTCCATGAGCAGGAGGAGGGATTCTCAGCATCTACACCTCTATCTGAAAGGTCAATTTGCTGACCACCCCAAGTACCAGCAAGGAGTCTGGGTGTCCACTACTTTGTAACCCTTTTTCAGAAGTCTTGTCCACATGCCTCTCCCGGGCCTGCAGGACCATGGGGCCAGCCTGGCTTTTCAGCTTTGAACACTACCATTTTGGTCTCTCCCACCTTTGCTCAAATCAACCATCTTCCAGGAGACCAGTACCTCTTGCTCCCTCTCCCTGCCTTGGCCTCTTCCCTCTTGGCAACACCCAAATCTCCTGGCCTCTAGGCATCCAGAGAAGTTTCTCCCGAGCTCTAGAATAAAACCCCTCTCTCCCCCTCCCCAGGGTGGGGACCCTACCAAGGTTTTTTCCCTCCCCTGGGGAGGAAAGTACTGTCCTTGTCCCTCGTTCTCTGAGTTCAGACAACTTTCCAAAGAGAAGGGAAGGTTCTGTGCTGAGATGTAGCCATCTGGGAGCTTGGATAAGCAGGGAGAGCCTCTACTTTCAGGGGTACATTAAGGCACAGCTCTTTCCATGGCTCCTGGGCCCCACAACAATAAACTAGAGGTATGGTCTTAATTCTTCACCCTCTTTGATTTCTGTTACCTGCCAATTTACTGAGCAGTGGCGGGGCAGGGGATGTGGGAGCTGTGCTGTAGACAAAACTGGTACTTCTCTTTCATCTTTTTAGAATATCAAACATGCTTCTTCTGTAGTTGCTTTAGCATAGTTCTGTCGTCTCCAGTTCTTGCGGGTGTTCACTGTCCCTCCATTGCTTCTGCTCACTCTCTCCCATAATAGTTTGTACTCACAGGCGATGTGAGATACTTTTATAGTGAGCTCATCTTCAGCGGTGGGTTCTTCTCCCTGTGGGAGACATCTGTGCCCTGGATTGTTCATCCTGGCTCTGCTGGTGTTTCTGAGAGGCTTGGCCTCCTGTTTCCATATTTTTATGTAAATTTTCAGATGGGCTTTCCTGCTGTCTACTCAGGGTACAAATCTGGACTCTGAACCAGGGTCGGTCTTGGAGTGTCCATTTGTCCTGGAGACACTCCCTTCTTACTTGCTTCCTAGGGACACTGGAGCCGTGTGTTTCCCCTTTTGTGGATGGTGGTGTCCTCTTCTGTTGCTGACTTTATGCAGGTCCTGCTTCCCACTTCTCTTGGGCCCAAGGTCGTATCTCCCGTCTGATGTGTGACATAACCTCCCAGTTAGGGTCTCCCCTACGAGATGCCAGCGGTCTCTCACATACTGCTCTGGCTTTGATCGCCCTCTCCTTCTGGTGCCAGAGAGTGACGTTTGGTTGCGCATGAAGAATTCTCATTCTATTTTGTCCAGCTGTGTTTTGGGGCATTTAGCCGGCCTTATTTCTGGACAGCAGTCCCATCGCTCCACTCCTTCTCTGGAACTAAAACGAGGATGGCAGGAGCTCCACCTACACAAAGCTCTCCCCGTGCTTGGTGGGGATGCCCGCTCACGGCCAGCGGAGCCCACCTGGTCCGCAGCTCTGGGACAAGTGTTTGTCTTTGCTTCTAGCAGGAGAAGAGGGTCGTGACGCCATCCTGATCTTGCAGTGCTACCTACTCCGTTCCAGGTAGGAAACTGTTCTCACCTTCAGGGTGGACTTTCACCAGGCCAAGGAACATTCTACAAGCTCAGAAGCATCTCCAAGTGACTTTGGAAACTCAGAAACAAGCACTCTCGCCCCCCAGATCAACACTACCACTGGGCCCTCCGACTCCTCTGGGCTGCAGATCTGCTCAGCAATAGGAAGGCAGGGTGCAGGTGAGGAGGTCGTGGGTCTTTTCTAGCAGTGGCGAGACCCCTGAAGGAATGAAGGCACCGGCACACAGCTGGAGTCAGAGTGCTCACTGAAGACTGAAGAAGAGGCCCTGACTGGTAGTCACTGGGACTACTGAGCTGTTGACAGAGGTCCCCCTGGAGTCCTTAGGAAGGGCAAGAAGGCAGTAGGAGGTGCCAGCCACCGCCAGCCAAACTGAGGACGCCTGGGGCCAGAGAGCCCCCGGCCCAGCGCTCATCTAGCTGGTCCCTTTTTCCTTATCACTTACAAGGGACTAGGCTCCGTTCCAGACCAGCAGCCTAGAGCAGTGGGCTGGAGAGAAGAGACGCTGCAGAGCTAGAGCAGCCCAGCGGCAGAGGGGAAAGTGGGTGATAAATTTAAATAACCAGCTTGACTTGGCAGCTTGCTGAGTTGTGATGCAGTGAAATTAAAATCTCGGCAGAACTTGCAAACACCACCCAGAAAAATCGGTCTCTCTCCTTGGTTCCCTGATTGAAGGTGGGGAGGGGAGGCACCCGGGCTGAGCTCCAGCCTCTGGCGGCCACCCTTGCTTGCAATGTGATTAGCCGTGTCCTGGCCCACTGGGCCCCACTCTCCCCTCCACACAGTAGCCAGGCTCCTCTCTCCTCTCAGTCCTGACCTTGTGGAACAGCTGCATCAAGTGGCTGGTGAAGTTTGAAATCAGCCTCCAGTGCCAGGAGGTGGCAGGAATATCAATAAGGCCGGCTCTCAGGTTGGGCTAGGGCATTCCTGAGTCGCTTTGCTCAGGACTCGGCCCTGAAGGTTTGCAGCCGCAGCTGCCTGGCCCCTGGGAAGAAGACAAGTGGGCTGCCTGAGACATGGGGGTGCAGAGGGCTCCCTGAGCACCGGGAACAGCCAAGCCAGGTAGCAGGCATAGGATGGCCCCGCTGCTCTCTCCCCCTCTGCACACACTGGCTACATCACCTCCTGGAAAGGCCTCCTTCTCTTCCCCAGCAAAGTCCTTCGTGTTCTCCCCCAAAGTAAGACTTTCAGAGTCTTTGCGAGAGATTTCTGCAAATGCACCAAGAGCTTCTCCCCAGTCTCACCGCTCTTGGAGACCAGGTCTCAGAGATGCCAGCCTCTTCTGGAAGTCTCTGCCCACCTCTCCCATAGAGTCCTGGCCCGAAAGTCCACTGACTGGATTCACTCCTGAGATACCCGTGACGTCACTGGGCACTGCCCCATGTCTCACCTTGACAGCACCTCCAGCAAATTCTGTCTGTCCCCATAATAAACACATCATGAATCATTCATCTTTAATAGATTATGCAAATTAGGAGGACATAAAATCAACAAAGATCAATAACTGCAGCCGTTTAATTGCCAGCAAAAACATTTTAAGAATGAGCATAATCTGCAGCCCTTTCTCGGGTAATGGCGCCATTAATCCAAACATTGGATCTTGGCCTAAGTGTAGAAAAATCACTCCCTGCCCCCGCCCCTCCCCCACCTCTCACACACTTCTCTCTTTTTGGTAATTTCCAGTTTCTGAGCGAGTTTCCCCGTCATTACCACTGGTGAACAGCTCCGAATGTTAATGGTTCTGCTTTTGTTACTCCTCGCTTGATTGAAATGTCGCATACAGATTGAGATGTTAGTGCTAACTTGCCACCTGGGAATGTCAAGCTGGGTCTGAAATGAACTTTTCTCACACTTGGATCCAGATGGATCAGCCGGAGATGTTCCCAGGCTGAGCTGGGACTGTTCCAGGGCCATGGGGGGGAGGCGGGTGGGGGATGTGCAAGGTGGAGGCCCTTCTCTGCACCCAAGTATCCGGTGGCAGGAACCCCGCCCTGAAGATCCATCTCTCAGCCCCAGGAAGTTCCTGCCTTCTGGCGGGTGGTCCCAGGCACAGAGAAGCACAGCTGGGGTTACAGAAAAGTCTCCTGGGCTCTCTTTAGCCAGCTGTCTGCAGGGAGCCACCTTTAAGAAGTGACCACTGTAACTCTCAGCAGATCAGGAGAAAGGTGTCCTGGCCTGGACCCTCTCTTGGCCTTGGGATAGAAAACCCAGCATGTCAGGCTGCTTCCAAGTTGGGCAAAGGAGGGTTTGATGGCCAGGTGCTAAGCTGTGTCCTGACCAGCTAATCCAGCTAAGGCGGCCACTCCCCAAAGCCCTGTCCAGTTCTCCAGCATTTCCAGAACTCCACCTCCGACTGCCTCGCCAAAGAGCTTAACTGTATCTAGGCCGGAAACCACTGCACACAACTTAGAGAAGGAACCCTAACTAGCAGCAGGGGTCTTCCAAGCTGCCCAGATCAGCACCACATCAGAACCAGGGCCCCGTGCTCCCATGCGGCCAGGCCTGACCCCTGTTTCGGCCATGGGCTGGGATGCTGGGTGCTCATAGCCCTGCTGCCAGGCCCCCAGGCCACCTCCACTCGCCTCACTCGGCAGGTAACGCCTCAGTGTCTCCCAGTCCCCACCGAGACCCTTCTCGATCATTCTGTCTCCCAAGGAACAAACGGCACATTGGCTTTAGTGTCTCTAGAATAATTAGGTGAATTTTAATAACACCTCAATGTGTGTCTCTCCCACTTGGGCACTTCCTGGCCCGGAAACCCTTCCACAGTGCCAGGAGCCTGCCTTCCACAGCCCTCAACTCTGCGGCCTAGAGCTTCATCAGCCAGGCCCTCACAGGTCACACAGCCGCCTCTTCCACTCTTGCTGCTCCTGCTGCTCCTAAGCGATGGGAGCCCTGGATTAGATGCCCGCCCCCCTGCGTTTGACTGTGGGATACACCTGACGCTTCCTGGCCTTGAAATCAAGACTTCATCTCAGGGATTTCTCTGGAAGCAGGAGAAAGGCTAAAAGAATTAGGCTTATTGATGACCTTAGAGCTGGAGACCATGCCCTGAAGTCCAAAGTCACGGCCACCCAGGCTGCCCAGAGGGAGAGAAAAGCCGGTTCCCCGGGAGCCTTGGGGACACAGGAGTGTGGAGGTTTTAAAGCAGGAAGGCACTCAGGCTCTGTCTCCCCAGCCAGGCCTATTTGCCCTCCACATCTGCACAGTGTCTCAGCCAAGGGCCAAGCGCATAAAACTTTGGTGGAGGCAAGAAAAATGGCAGAGAGAGAGGGGGGGTGGGAGAGGGAGAGGGGGAGAGAGAGAGAGAGAGAGAGAGAGAGAGAGAGAGAGAGAGAGAGAGAGAGAGAGAGGGAGAGAGGGAGCGGGCAAGAGGTTAGGCAGAGAGGACCAGCAGTGCCCTCATGGCTCTGATCTCTGAAGGCTGCAGCCCTCAGAGACCCTGACCACAATTTCTCCCTACATCTTCACATCTATTCAGGAAGCACCATGGTTTGGGGAGCCTCACTCTCTGCAGATATCATGGCAGGGGGCCCACTTTGGGCCAAGCCCCCCCACCACTGAAAGCAGTGCTCCCACCCTCCTGGAAGCCCCCTTACCGGTCACAACAGGGTACGTCTGCGTGCCTGACACGTTGCTGCCCAGCTCGGGGTTGGTGGAGGCAGATAGACTTGACTTGACTTCATCAAGCCCAGGGGTCAGGGCTGGGAGGGAGTACTCGTTCCCCTGGGAGGAGAGAGAAAAGTGACAGCTCTCTATTGGTGGACATGCTGAGAAAGGGCTGGGTGTGCAGATGGGGAGGAGGACCAGGGCGCCCTCCCAGATGGGGTGAAAGGAGATGGCCAGGTGGGGGGAGGGGCAGGTTCCACGGAGATGGCAAGTTTTATGTGGGTGGGGGGTAGGCCCCCTCCCCTCGCTCTGAGGTGCAGCCCCAGAGGTTCCCCCTGGCTCTGCTGCACCCTAGCATTTCAGCAGCACCTCCTGCCTCAGGCGCTCCAAGGCCGGAGTACAGCAGTGGGGGTGCCCCTGCTGAGAGGCAAGGGGGTGCTCTAAGGCTCCCCTTGGGCGGGGAGCCTGGGGGAGGAGGGCTGAACCTTGACATGACAGCAGAGGTGGTTGCTGGGGGAAGGGCCTGGTGGGGCCTGCAGCTTGGCACTGCGGGGGCCAGCTGATGGGTACTGATGCCCCTTTTTTAAAAACAAACAAAGACAGCCCCACGGGCCCCTCACTCTCTGCCTGTGCACTGGGGTATGAAATTGGGGAGGGGGAGAGTCCACATGGCTAACAGAAGGGTGGGAGGGGGCCAGTCATTGACTCTGAAAGGGTGTCCTGCCCGAAACACTCGGGTAATTGCCTTTTTATTGCAGCCGCCAAGCCAGACTCCGGCGCGAGGCAGACCAGGAACCTGCACAAAGCAGGAAAAGTTGCTCTGATTAATATTACGTTAAATTAAAACTGATTTTCTGCTCTTTCGGGTCTGTTTTTTTCCCTTCCGCTTCCTGGCCCCCCCAGAGGGCCCCCTCCCCGCCCTGGCTGGATGGGATTGCCTCGTCATTTCCAATTCCTTCTCGTATTGATCTTCCTGTAGAAATCAGTTTTGTAATTAGCTGCAAATTAGGCCTTCTACTGGGGGTGAAGCTGCCCCCTGATTTATCACCAGAGTAATTCGCTGTGATCGGAGAGAAATTAAAATGAACTCAATTAGGCTTCGGATTTGCTTTATGGGCCCTGCTCCGAGTTTCAGGGGGAAAAATGACTGTGCTGGTGTTTAATAGTCTAATGAAAGTAAATAAAGGTTATTCATTGTAATACAGCCGGGGACTCAGGGAGGGTGCACCAAGCTGCCCGCCTCGGCCAGCTCCTCCTTTGTTGGTTTATGGCTCAGGGCACCTTAAAAAGACTTTTGATTTTTGTTTTATGAAGACAAACAGCTTATGGGATAAAAGGACGGGCGGGGAGAGAGGCGAGTGGCTGGGAGCCTTTGGGTCCTAGAGCAGAACTGTGCTGTGAGCCTGTGGGGCTGCGCTGCGTGTGCACATGTGTGCGCTGTGCGTGTGTGTGCACATGCGTGCATGTGTGTGCGTGTGCACGTGCATGTGCAAGCACCGCGGCCTGTGTTGCGCTGCAGCTGCCGGCCTGGCCTGGCCTGGCCTGGCCTGCGGGGAGGGTGGGCGTGTCTGCTGATGGAGGCGGTGCCCAGGGGTGCTGCGCTGGTGGGCTGGGGAAGGACACCTACTGGCTGCTGGGACTGAGTTGGGAGGGGGAAGGGCGGTGAGGGGAACAGGGGAGAGGGGACGTGAACCCGTGCACGCGGAGCCGTGGAGCGAGGAGGTGTGCTTCCACGCTGCATACTGTGCTGCCGTGTTTTGGGCTGCGGGGCACGCTGTGGGGTCTGGGCTGCTCCGCATTTCCAAGAAGTCTGGGGCCTAAGAGGCGGGTCTTCAGCCTGCAGGGGTCCCAGAGGCCCCGGGGAGCTGGAGAGGCAGGCCAGGTGGGCTCTGCTGACACCAGGTGGGAGGGGCACCGCCAACTTTCTGGAGGACCCTGTGGTGTTCAGTCCTGAATTCTCTGTGGAAGCAGGGCTCCCAGTACCTGTGACACGGTCCATTCTACAGATGGGGAAACTGAGGCTCCGAAAAGGGAGAAAACCTCCCTAATGTCAGACTCGTATCCAGAACTCACTTCTAACGACGCTCTTCCAGGATGAGTTTTCTGAACGCTACTGTGATGTCCTCACGTGAGCGTGCTCACAGGGAGAGCACACTGCTCCCCAAGAGACCTCCTCCTGCTCACTTCCTTTCCACTTCTGCAAGAAGCGGGATGCGCCTTCCTCACCTGTTCGGATTTGATGTGCTCGGATGCCTGGAAGACGTCAGGGTAGGAAGGACGCTCAAACACTCGATCCAAAGCTTCCAGCTGCTGCTGGGTGAAGGTGTCAGCTCGCAAGTGCTTCCGCAAACTGTCCACGCCGCTCTGGGAGTCTCCATTGGGGACTGAGCCCTCGGACACATCTGAAGGACACATGGACACTTGGGACATCAGCGTAGGCCAGCAGAGGCGCAGGGCAGTGCAGTGGGCAAAGGGAATGGCACCTGGCTGGACCCCCGGCTTCTCACCCCTCCTGCAGCCCCTTGCTCAGCTTCCAGGCTGGGGAGGCTGGCCCTGGGGCTGGCCATGCCTCCAAGGTCTGGCTGAGGAAGCCAGTCTCTAAAGGCCCTGGGAACAGAAAGGGAAGTTGTTACGGTATGGGGGTGAGGGAGTCAAGGAAGAGGGGCTCTGGGGGGCTTCTCCCTGGGGGATGCTTCCCTGGACCCTCCTGTCCCCTGCCTGGGTCAGTCTGGGGGAGGAGCTGGGTGTCTTGGGCCAGCATTACTGAGCCTGTGAAGAATTGAACTTGGCTCAAAGATGAATTTCAGTTCCACCAACTCCAAGGGTGGAAAATCATCAAATCTCCGCGGCTGAGTGTAACGTGGAGACTGGGTGAAGTCATTAACTCCACCACTGAGGGAGGAGGGGCTCTGCTTGCCCTGGGTTTAGCCTGAGGCTGTGGAGGGGGCCCGCAGTAGCACAGGAGCAGGAGGACACCAACTTGGGCAGAGACAGGATCTTTGTGGGTGCCATTGTGTCCTGGCCACCCTTCTCACACTCTGTCCCTGACCTGGACAATGGCTGGTGGCTGGCTCCTTGGCCCCTGGTTCCCTCTGTGGGTCTCCCCAGGGAGCTGGGCCTCACTGGGCAAAGGAAAGGGCACAGAGTGCCCGCTGCCCAGGGTTGCAGGCCAACCCTGTCCACGTCCGCTTTGCCCAGGCTTTCTCCCCACTCTGCTTGTGCTGCCCCCACCCCAGCCTCCTGCATCGGGTCCGATGGCATTTTCAGAGTGTACAGTGGGCAGAGCGCCTGCTCTGAACCCCGACCCTGTCACTCTTCTTGCCAGAGCCTGGCCACCACGCCTTGGCTGCCCACAGCCTGAGACCAGCTGGGGAGCCTGGGGCCTCAGGCCAGTCCAGGCTGTAGACCTGGGGCATTCCTCTGGGACTGTTCTATATATCAGTTTATAGGTGATTATATGATATGATATAATCAATATTGCATTATATACAGTAACACTGTACAGTATCATTTGGGAGACCATAGAAAATATTACATATTGATTAACCTCAACCTGCAGCCATCCTCTCTTGCTGGCCTCCCAGAAGGAGCATGGGGTCTGCTTTCCAAATGTGATTCCTGTCTTCCCTCCATTCTACTCTGAGGGCTGGAGGGAAGGAAAGCAAAGAAATTCTGTGTGTGTTGTGTGTGTGTGTGTGTGTGTGTTTGTGTGTGTGTGTGTGTGTGTGTGTCTGAGAGCGAGAGAGAGAGAGAGATAGGGGGAAGAGAGAGAGACAGAGAGAGACAGAGACAGAGAGAGAATGAGGCAAGACCAACACAGGGACACTCTTGATGCTCTCCCCATGCTCTCTGTGCCTATTGACACAAAACTTGGTTGTGTTTTTCCTCTGTAAGCCTCTGGAATGATTTCCTGTCTTAGAGAGCATGGCATCTTTCTTTTTTCCCTTTTGTGTGCGTATCCTCTGTGGATGTGCACTTTTACATGTACAGATTCTGGGAAATAAATATGTGTATGTGTGTAAGTGACAGGTCCTCTCTGAAAGGCTGTGTGTGTCCGGGTGAGCCCATATCACCCATGTTCCTTTTGTGCCTGCTTCTCTTTCAAGGATGTGCTGGCATCCTCGGTCCACCCCTTGTAGCTATTTGCATCTTCCATTGTGTCTACTTCTCTCTTGCTGGAGCCTGCCTCCCTTTTTGGGAAGCCCTGCTGTCAGGGCCCAGGGAGGAAGTGCCTTTGTGTGTGGTTCTCACAATGTCACCTGGAGAACCGAGTGCAGGTCTGTCTGTGAGCAGGTGCTCACACGTGTGCAGGTGTAGTGGGACTCACATATGCTTCTGGGTGGATCTGTGTGTGTGCCTGTGTGTGGCTGGGCTCAGCCCTGTACGCATGTGTGTGTGTGGGGGGTGCTGAACTGGAGCTTTGTCCTCAGGTCACTGGCTGGAGGAGTCTCTTTTCCTTCATTTATTCAGGGGCCCTTCAGATCTTGACAAATCTGTCACTCTAAATTTGCGAGAGATTATGGTGCTCTCTCCCCAGCCCGCAGAGAGGTGATATATGATATCTGCTGCCCCTATTGATTGCCTGATCTGGTGGCAGAGGCCGGCGAAATGAACTTGAAATGAACATCATGCCTCAACTCATTGTGCGTATAATACACTACTTAATCCCACATTTTTCAGCCGCTATGGAATTCAATTGATCAATCATGTTCCACTGATAGCACTGTTTTAGGGGTTAGTGCTGCTCCCTCCACTCGCTGACCTTTTTATTTATTTATTTTTTGCAGACCAGGCCCTGGGAGAGGAAGGGGAGGGAGGCAGGGAAAAGGGGCTCTGGCTACTGGAAGAGGTGGCAGTGGGAGGCGGGGAAAGGGAAGAAGGGAGAAGGAAGGGGTGGGACGAGGAAGAGAGAAAGGCACTGGAGGAGCAGGAGAGCAAAGTGGCATGAGGAAGGCAGACAGAGAACCCCAAGTGAGGCTGGAGGAAGCACCCCAAAGAAGAAAGAAGGTGAGGAGGCGGGAAAGGCAGCGATGATGATGAATGGCAAGGAAACACAGAGAAAGTTAGGGGGAATAACGGGGGAACCTGGGGCAGGGATTACTGGGGAGACAAAATTGCTGGGGGGACGGGAAGGCAGCTCTCCCAAATCAGCCAGAGGGCTCCCCAGCTCTCCAGAGAGGAGAGAAGGAAAGGGGGAAAGAAGGCAGGGAGAAGGGGCTGGAAGGAGTGAAACACAAGGGAGAGAAGTCAGGGTCAGAGGCCCCAGCAGGAGAAATCCAGAGAAAGAGGATACCCGAGGCAGAGGAAGGGCAAAGAAAGAGCCGGGAAGAGGGAAAAGCTGCCACGCCAGGAGCCCAGGGTGAGACACTGGCACCGGAGTCAGGCTCTGCTTTCTGGAGGAGGAGGGCAGCCACGGGCCAGGCGCGGTGGGCTTGGAGCACTGGGGGTGAGGGGAGAAAGGAGAAGTGAGGAGAAGAGGAGCAGAAAAAAGAAAAGGGAAGGAGAAAATACAACAGGAAGAGAAACAAGCAGTTGTCAGTGCCAGCCACTGGGAGGGGTTCCCTGATGATGGAGAGTGAGCCCGGGGGAAGCGGGTCATCCCAATAGCCTCAGAGGTGACACAGGAGAGGATGGAACCGGCTATGAGACACTGCTAGACCCAGACACTGAAGGCCTTTCTGGATTAGAGCAGAGGACAAAAGCCGAGTGAGTGGGGAGGAAATGGTGTGAGTCCTTAGATAGTAATCATCCCTGTGCCAAGGGGCCAGGCCGGGAGCAGAACCACGACTCTGCCTCTCTGCAGCTCCAGTGCCAGGCGTGGGGCTGGCAGACAGTAGGTGCCCAATGAATGAATGAGGCTCTCTTGGGGGCCTTCGAAGCCAGATCCCAGGCTGTTTCTGGACTGGCCACCTGATTGGCTCGGCACCCCAGGACACCCAGTCACTTTAAGGCAAGTCCTGTGCATCCCCAGCCACGTGGGGAGCCATCCTACCTGGCCTCCCATGGGGCTCAACCTGAGGGACAGAGGGCACCAGGTTCCCAGGCAGGGGTAGGACGTCACCCTGCAGCTGTAAAACTGCCGCCCAGAGCAGGTGGCAGAGGCGGCTTGAGAACAGAGCCCAGAGACGTGTCAGAGTACAGAGACCCTCATGTCAAGGCCCTTGGGCTAGAATAGGTCCTGCCGGTGACAGGAGCTGGTCGGAGAAGGCCCTTCCTAAATGGTGGGAAGAGGCCCTCAACTTTACCCTGATGGGATGACCAGCCACCTGCTTGTCAGGGCTCCAAGAAGAGAGCGGAAGTGTTGCGGCCATGTGCCCTGGGCTTTCTGGAGCAATTCCGATTTCCTGTTCTCAGGCTAAGTTTTTAGACTGAGGTGGGAAAATGTGCTTACTTTAGGTCTAGGAAGACTCTCCCAGAGCATGAAAGGGTCCTGCGCTTACTCGCTTTCCACGTGTGGAGGACTTAGCCCTGTACCCCTGCTGCCCCGGCCCAGCTGCGGGTCAGCAGCAGCTGACAGGATGGACAGCTTATCACACGCCAAAACTGTGTTCATCCAACCCTGGATGTACGTACTCAGAGGCCTATTTTAAAGATAAGGAAACTGAGGCACAAACAGCTTCATTGGCTTATCCCAGCCCACGCAAGGGCTAAAGCACGGGGTTTTAGTGCAGGTCTGTCTGACTTCATAGCTGGACCTCTTCAGCATTTCACTTTGCTGCCACACCCAGGACTCAGCTGAGGGCCACTTGGCTGTGTCCTGGACACGACAGTCCTCCCAGCATCGCCTTGTCTGTCCCTTGTACCCTCCCTGCCCTAAGGTTACAGTCTGTGGCTCCTGTGCTGGTTGAACACAGAACGAGAATACGCTGGTCCAAATTCCTCATTTCGCAGTAAGGGCGTACCAGGGTGAGCAGGGAGGTGGGGAGCAGGGTGGGGAGGGGACGTGTCCAAGGTCACACAGCAGCACTCTCATGAAGCCAATGCCAGGGGCCTCGTCCACAGGACTTCGATCACTCAAAGGACAGTGAGCTACTACAGCCGTTTCAGAGAGAGGCAGGATCTAAATGAATTAATTAAATTCAACTGTCTAGTTAAAACTTGGACGTATGGTATTCTTTCAAGGAGAACAAAGGCTCCTATTGTCTTCTCCTCTGACCCCTTCATATTTGCTCAGCTCTTAATAAAAGCTTTCATAGGCCTTAGAGTCTGCAGGCTTCCCAACCACTCTCCAAGGTAGGGAGGGACTATAATCCAAGGGATACGTCCCCCGCACACGTTTTTATGCTGGTGAGGAAGCGGAGGCTCCGATTCAGCGAGGACATAGTGCAGCACAGGTCACAAACCCCAAGACACAGAAACACCCTAAACGCCCATCACCAGATGGTGGATAAAGGCGTTGCAGCCTAACTACTCCGTGGGGTTCTGTGCAGTTACTACAAAAGCCGAAGTCATGCCCGTTGCAACAATCTGCATGGAACTGGAGGGGATCATGGGAAGCAAAATAAATCAGAAGGAAAAACAGAAATACAGGACAGTCTCACTCATGTGTCGAATATAATGAAAGGAAGGAAATAAAGAGATAAAACCCAGAAAAAGTTCACAGGACACAAGATAATGGTTCCAGGGGTCACAGCGGGAAGGGAAGGAGAGTGGGGACAGGAGGTGATAAAGGTCACGGGACTCTGGTGGAGGGTGTGGTGTGTAACACCTATAGACTGAGAAGGCAGCTCAATACCTTAAAATGAGTGCGGTTTTGTAAACAAAAGAAATCATAATAAAATTATATATATATACATATATATCTATATATACGTATCTATCTATCTATCTATCTATCTGGTGCAGGGAGCCTGGCGCCAGGACTGTGCTCCTTACACAGCTGTACTAAACCGCTGACCAACAGCGGCTGCCTGCCCCGCCAGCGTCCAGAGATGGCCACCAACAGTGGGGCTCCAATGTCCATGCAAAAGAAAACTGCAAAACCAAAGGGCATCTTGCCTGGAAGGAGACCCGACGGCAGGGGAATCGTGGTTACTCCCTGATCCTGAGAAAATAATGTTCTTCTCTGTTAACTTGTTCCACGTTATCCAGGCTTTGTACAACATCCATGTACTACTTCTAGAGCCACGAATGAAAACGTCTTTAGCTCTGATCTCCTCACCCACTTAGCCTGTCAGTACACAGCTATTCCTGCCCTACCTCCCGTGTCTCTGACCCCAGGCCAGGACACTCTCTCAGGCCACTTGTGAAGAGGGTTGTCCAGTGAGGTCTAAGGAAGTTGGGCAGGGAGACAACCACTAAACACCATGTCTTAGGGCCGAGGGACGAGCCGAAGGGCTCTGCTTCCTTGTCTGTTGACATTCTACCTGAACTTCCAAAGTGGTCATTGCAAGGGACCAGAGAAGTTCTTTTGTTCTGACCAAAAGGCAGGTGTGATAGTGGTAAAAGAATAAAGTAATGCCATTTCCTCAATTCTCCTCCAAGTCTACAAAATCAAGGTGGGATGAGGGGGACTGCCCCCCAAATCCCATGAGGCAGGAACGAGGCACACGAGAGGAATTTTTTCACAGTATAGTAAAGAGCCAAAATGCCTTCAGTTTGCTGAGTCCAAATACAAATATCTACCTGTCTATGGGGAAGCTCACAATACTAGGGCTTTCATACACACTCATTAAATCCACTCAACTCTATTTTTATTATCCATTCAACTCTATTATTATCATTCCCATTTTTTCAGATGAGAGAACAAAGTTATTTGTTCAACATCATTCAACTTGTAAGTAGCAAAGGTGGGGTTTGAACTCAGGGACATCTGACTCCTAAGTCCTCTCCACTCTTAGCGAATTTGCCTTCTGTGCCCCAAATCACGGTGAGCATTTACTGAGCACTGACACGTCCTAGGCAGGCTGGCGGGCTTCGCACACATCACCTCTAACCCGCACAGAACACTTGCCAAAGGGACAGCATCCCTTCACGCGCACAGGAGGAAACAAGCCGAACCACCGCTGACAGAGCAAGCTGGGGAGGCAGAGAAACGGCCTGAGGAGGGGAAGAGGCAGAGGAGGAGAGAAAAGCTCAGGGGATGGGGTTGAGGGGGCTGTGCGGGGCAAGGAAGTCGGACCCAGTTGCGTTTGGGGGCTCTGTGCAAACCTTCCTTCCCTACCATGCCAAAGGGTGCCTTACCCCCTCCGCCTTTGCTCCCCAACGCCACGGTCCCCTCAAATGGTTCCCCCCAGGATGTCCCCCTCAGCCTCCCTGGCTGCCAGTGTTGCAGCTTCCAGCTCAATTGCTCTCCTCGGTACTGAGGCAAATGGAGTCATTAATTACCTTCTATCGGCTGGGCCGCGTTCAGAATGCGATCGATACCCCCACTTGTCATTCAGGGCAGCCCGCCTGAGCAGCCCGGCCCCACCCCCACGGCGGGACAGGGGTGAGGTTGGGATGCTGATGGAAGGGGCTGCTTTCCAGTAGGGAGAAGGACCCGCATGGATGGGATGGGGAGGCGAGGTGGTGGAGGGGAGGACAGAGGAGAAAAAGGAGCCTGAGGGAGGGAAAAAGGGTGGGTGGGGACGGGGGAGGAAGCGAGGAGGAGGGAAGTGTGGCCTAAAGGAGAAGTGGGAAATGGAGGGGAGAGGGGCGAGGGGCTGCACTGTGTTGGGCAGGGGCAGCCAGCTGTCCTCTCAACCCTAAACTGGACAATCCGGGAGTCTGCCCGGGGCCAGAACCCAAGCCAAGCTCAAGAGGAGGATGTAAAGAAGCCCAGGAAAGCTGGCCTGAGGTCTCAGCTCTGAGCCAGACCAGGGCAAACACTGGCTGTCCTTGGCCAAGCCCAGAGGCCAATCACCACACAGCTCACCTTGTGGTGACTGGAGGGGCTGCCTCCCTTTGCGGGCAGCCCATTTCTGCTCACAGGCTTCTAGGACACTGGCTGCCAAACTGGGAGTCTCCATCTCCTGGGCTGGAATCCTAGCTTTGTGATTTACTAGCTCTATGACCTTGACCAAGTCTCTGGAGTTTTTCTCTTGAGTTTCCTCCGATGGACACAAGCGGGTTTCTAGATTCCCCACAGCGGTCTCAAGTTCTTCACTCTCTGCATTCCAATAGTCATCTATCCAAACCTCTATTGCAGAAATAATAATAATAACCCGAATCGATCCAGCTCCTATTATGATACCAGACACTATGCTTAACATCCATATACTGATTTAGTCCTTACAATAATAGCGCGCACTACACGTTTGCTGGATATTAGGCACTCAGCTAAGAACTGTACATACACCGACTCAGTGAAGCTTCGCCAGAACTGAAGCAGGAAACTTCTATTATCGCCCCCATTTTGTAGCTGAGGAAATGGAGTGCAGAGGTTAGGAACTTTCCTAAGGTTATGCAGCTAACAGGTGGTAAAGCAACCAGGCAAATATGCCCCTGGCAGCTGAGCTCAGAGCCTATAGTCACCGAGGGCTGGAGAGGTTAGGTAATCTGCTCAGGCGATCTGTTCCGCGGAGACAGCAGCAGAGCCACATTGAGAATCTATAGGTAATGCAGTTATTAATGTCTGTTTTCTCCACCACACTGTGACTATTTCAAAGGCAGGGACCCCTCCCTTCATCTTTATAAGCCTAGCATCAAGACTGATACATGGGAAGTGATAAAAATGTTGGCTGATTTGTCAAATAGAGTTCCAAAAGCAAAGACTGGTAAAGTCCTTAAAAAAAGGAAAAAGAAGCAACAAAGAAAACCTCTACCTTGGATTCAGTGTGGTCACACTTTACAGCTGGGATGTGTCATGGAGATCAATTTGTCTGATGCTTTCTTAGAGATGGAAAAAAAACGGAGAGGCTCAGAAAGGTTAGGTGATTTCTCCATGTCACACAGCGAGTCCTTATTCGATGGGAACTGACCTTCTGAGCCCCGGGCTCCTCCACTATATCAGGCTGTTTAATTCTGACTAAGAAAGAAAAAATGGATCAAAGAGCAGTGGTGGGGATGTCAGGAGGAAGCCACCACATCTAGGACTGACCGCAGAAAGAAAGGGGATACTGGTCGGAGCGACTTGAGGGAAGCAAGCTGCTTTCCCAGTTGAGGGTGAGCATTATGGCAAAAGATTACAGCAGAGGATATAATTCCACAAAGACAGGATGTCCTAAAAATGAAACTGTCTCTCCTGGCTCAAATAACCAACCTGACATCCAAAGGGAGTCAGCGTGGGGGAGGGGTGAAAAGAGGAGAACATTTCAGGAAAATCATTGCTGCTAGACATGGATAAGCTTTAAAATATGATGAGCCTAGATTTTAAAAGGACATGTACACTGAACAGTGGAAGATTATGCAGCCATTAAAAAATCATGTTTTCAAAGAATATTTAATGACATGTGAAAACGGTTCTATAGAATGTTAAATGAAAATAGCAAGACACAAGCCGTATCCACCTTGTCATGCTAATTTTGACTTAAAAATTATATGTATAAAATTATATATGCACAGGAAAGGAAAAAAAAGAAAAAGGCAGTGAGGAATAGACCCAATTCCAATCATGCCTGTCTCTTGGGGAGTTTAAGGCTAGTATTTGAAAAAAAAAAGACTGTCTTCCAAATATTTTACAATGCACATGCATTACACTTATAATCAGACAACAGTTAGTTCTTTCTCCCCTTTTATAAAGGACATACAGCAGATAGAAGGAGGAGATCCTCACCCAGGATGGAGAGGGGAGTAGCATCAACCTGTCAGAAAGACAAAAACCCAGAACAAGCTGAGATAAGGGAGAGGACCCTGGGAGCTGCCTGGAGAGAAAGAACAACAAAGAAGGCGGGTTTAGGCTCAGGACGTGGGAAGAAGAGAAGCCACGGAGAGGAGAGCAGAAGAAGGAAGAACTTCTCCAACCCTGAGTCTGCCTTTCTCTTTTCCACCAAAGAAAAGAACCTTCAAAATAGGGCCAGCAGGAGCTGACAAGGTTGGGGAGAGGCCAGGCTGGTGGACCCTCACCGCCCTCACCGTCACAACTGAGCTTACTTTCCCAGCCCCACAAACTCCTAGCTCAGGACCTCGGGGTAGACAGGGTCCTGAGGATTTTTGGTTTGGGGTTTATTTTGTGTGCTAATCCTTCAAAAGCCACAATAAAATGGGGAGACAGGGACAAAGCCCAATGCCATCCTGCCTTGCAGAATGGTGGAAAGGTAAGTGTATGCACTCTAATAAATTTAATTTTAGGACTTGGAAGTCTTTGAGAAGACATTATTAAACAGTTCTTTTGTGAGCACTAGAAAAGAAAATGGGGATACCCGACAGCTTGCAGGTTCTCCCCAAGAACAAGCTGTGGCACATTAACTGGAAATCAATGCTTAGATCAAATGCCACCCAACAAAACGTCCTCAATTGCCCCCAATGGAAGCAACTGCTTTTTTGAACATTCACTACTTACCTCCATCATAGCACTGAACACCTTCTACTTGAATAAAGATGTGCGCGCCTAATCTCCCTACCAGATTAGAAGCTTCTTGAGGTCAAGGCTCTGTCCTATTTGCCTTTGTAAATCAGTCCAGTCAACTTTATACATAAACACATCATACATACATACATACATACATACATACATACATACATACATACATACATAGAGCATGCAGTTTGCTCATCAGCTTAAGTAGATTTTTTTTATTGATTAAGTGGATGCTGTGGATATAACGTTAAAGTGAACATTTCACAAAGAGTCTCCTTCTCAAATTTATGGATGAGATGAAGGAAAGTGAGAGGGTCAGTGGTTACTGGGTTCCATAGTATCTAAAGCATCATTTACCACAACCAGGAGGGAGCTCCCCACTGGGGGCCATGTGGCTCTCCTCTATTTTAAAAGAGGATAACTCTTTAACGAACTAAGATAATGCAATGGAAGACATCCTTATGAGCTTAATCAGGTAGAATTAAGAGCCCAAGCCAACAAGATGAAATTCAACAGGGATAAATGGAATGCCCTATGTTTAGGTTAAAAAAAAATCAATTACACAACTACAGAATGGGGTAGACCTGGCTTGATAGCAATTGATGTGAAAAAGATCTCGAGGTTTTAGTTGACCACGAACTCAATATGAGCCTGAGTCTGGCACAGCTGCTAAAAAATCGAATGTAATCTTAGGCGACATTATGGATGTAGACTGTCCAGATGGAGAGTGGTTCTCCTGTACGTGGTGCTGGCTAGATGGGACCGTCCTTGAGTGCAGGGACCACAGCATGGGAGAAGCTCAGATCCCTGGCACTCTGTAAGTAAGATGGATGAATGAACGGAAGGGAAGGAGCAGGGAAAGAGGGGCAGAGAGGGTGTCAAATGGGGTTCTTTACCACCAGTCTATGGGGTGAATGTCATGATCTCTGTTTTAACTGGAGAACCTGAGAATCAGAGAGGCCATGTACTCAGCCAAAGGCCACCAGAGCAAGGAAGGCACGGAGACGGACATTTGGATTCCAAATCCCATGCAGGCCCTCCCTCACCTCAGTGCCACACTGCCACAGTGGAAAGGCAGAGCATTAACAGTGAAGACTGTCATCTCTGTCCCACATCCAGGCAGGGGCTGAGGCCTGTCAGGCAGAATTACTGGCTGGGGAAGAGTTCTTGATGGGTGACAGATAAGACCAAAGACCTTTAAGAACGTGACTCTGGGCACATCCGTGTGGCTCACACAGCTGAGATGTTGGCGTGCAGACCACAAACAGCCCTGGGACCTGGGTTCGAGATCCAGGGCTGGGGTGAAGAACCAAAAATGAACTAAAGAAAGGTATTTCTCCCTTCCCTCTTCCCCTCCCTTCTTTCCTTCCATGCTTCATCTTCCTCTCCCTTCCTTCCCCCTTCTCTTAAAAATAAAATGGGACTCTGGCTGTACCCCTGTGGCTCAGTCAGCTAAGGTGCAAGTCAGATAAAGTCCTATGGGAGCTCAAAAAATTAAAATTAAAATAATTAAAAAAAAAGAATGTGACTGCCTTGTCATTACTTAGCCAGCCACTGGCCTCCCTCCCCGTGTGTGGAGGTGAGGGTTCCTGGAGACAGCCTCTCCAAATCTGAGCCACTTCCATTCTCAGTCCCATTCCTGCCTGCTCGCTAGCCACTTCCCTGGATCCCTACTGAAAGCTCAGCTCATTGTCTTAGGTGCGATAGCCTGGCCTCCCTCCGAAGACTGATGCTCCTGAGATCCCTGCCCTGGTTATTTGCTCCTCTTACTCATCCCAGCACGGTGGGCATGGGGGCCCACGTTCACACAAATGTCTCCAGAAGTAAGTTTTTCTTAGTCTTCCACCTATTCCCACGCCAAAGCAAATCAGAGACTCAGAGAGTTTCTATGGCCTATGATTCTTTAGAGACCATTTCCTAAAGCAGCCTGTAGAGAAAAGAAGATATGGGGGTGACCTAGCGCCCCAGGGAGCTGTCTCAGTGTGGGTCCTTTCCCCATTCAGAATAAGTTGGCTCCCCCCATCACACCAAAGTCCCCTGCTTACCTATAGAAAAGACAGCACCTGCTGCCAACATGGCTGGCCTGAGTGTGTGCGACCCCTTGGTGAAGCAGAAGGGGAAGCCAGAGGCAGTGGGATGGAAGCAGGCAGGTCATGGGAGAGAGAAGACAGATGCGCTGAGAAAGGGGAGGTAAGCACTGGCCAGCTGGGTGAGTTCCTCAGAGTGATCAACTTTCCTGCCTGAGAGCATGCGCCATGCCTTCCTGCTGGCAGAGGCTGGGGCTCCCAGCTCCCTGGCCTCACAGCTGGTGGGGAAGGAAGGCTGGCTGCCTGTTTGTATAGGACCAGGGGCTTCCTCCAGCCCTGTCCTGGCTCTGGGGAGAGGCTGGGGCCTCTGCCTGGTCCTGAGCTGCACCCGCTGGGGCCAGAACCAGTTAGAAACCTCTTTGGAGGCAGGAGGGAAAGGGGCTTTGTTAGCTCAAAGGACACAAGCAAGGCGAAAAATTACATACCAGGCCGCCCTAAGTATGCTTGTTTAGAGAAACTGCTTGCATTTATGAAGTCTTTGGTGCGGAAAGCAGGGTTGCAAATGACTGCATCAGAGCGACAGTAAAGGCCATTAATTTCCTGTTATGTTTTCCTGTGTTGGGGGCTTTATTAATTTAATTTTACACTGTCGAACAACGGCGAGAGCTGACACTGCCACACCGCCAATGCTGGGGCTTTCTTTTTGTGTGTGTAGCAAGGCTTTGCCTGACATGCAAATCAACGCTATTACTGGAACCAATAAAGATGTGTGGAGGGAAGAGGGGAGGGATGAGAAGGGGGAGGGAGGGGAGGGGAAGGTGAAAGCCACCCTCCTTTGGTCAGTTCAGCATCTCCTGGCTTCCCAGGGCACCCTCCACAACCAACAACCACGAACCAGCATCTTTCCCTTTCCTTCTTTCTTCCTCCACTCTCTGCCTCTCCATGACTACCTCAGAGGCCCTTCTCTGTCCTGGTTCCTGGCGGAATTGGAATAGGGATTGGAAGTTCCCAGGAGGAGGTGGAGAGACTTCTCCAGCTGAGACACCGCATCGAAGAGGCTCAGGGCAAGACACTGGATGTTGCTACCTCTGGAGGCCAGAGTGAAGGTCTCAGCGACTTTCCACTAAAGTCAAGGATCCGGGCCAGTCCCATATCACAGTGCAGAAGGCCGATCTCCAGCTGGCTTAGACACCCCTCCCGGAGCACCCATGTACTAACCTTATCAAGCCATTTATTTCCTTTGAATTCCCAAAAACACAGTCTCTAATTTTCTCCTTAAGAGATGCCAGCACTTCTCTGCAGTGGCTGCAAGCAGCCACTTGGTTTAGACCAAGATGCTGGAGAAAAATGGTTCCCTGGCATCAGAGAAAAGGCAGGCCCCTGGGAGACCGCATTCTGGCCCCTCTACTTCATAGAGCTCATGCCCACTGTCCCACGCTGCCCCTCAACCGAGCGGGCTGCACACGAGCACGCACTCACATGCACACACGCGTGCGCACACCCCCCCCCACCAGCACACACTGCCTCTTTCTGCTGGCTGCACCCTCGAGGGGGATGGGGAAGGAGGAGGGGAGGGAGGCACGAGGGACAGGCAGCTCCTGGAGTGGGTGCTAAAAACACCCTCTGCATCCCTCCCTCCCAGGCTCCACCGGCAGGTGAGAGAGGGAGAGGCTGCATCTCTCCCTCTGTCAGGGGCTTGCTCACTTTCCTGCTGCACTTTCTGCTCCAGGAGCTGCTTGGCAGACTCTGAGAGGCTGTTGGATGGAATCCAGCTCTCCCTAGGAGGAAAGCATAAACTTCATAAACTGCATTCACTTTAATGCAGGTTCTTGGGGCTGCTTTCCTCAGGCTTTTCTTCCCTCCCTGTGTTCGCTCTGTCTCGATCACATTTTATCCCTGCCCCTGTGTGCACCTGGAACACACACACATACTCACACGCACACACTCACACATGCATGTGTGCATACCCCACATGCACACACAGCCACACACCCACATGCACACATACAAGCACGCGCGTGTGCGAGCGCGCACACACACACACACACACACACACACACACACACAGCGGAACTGATCAAGATAGAGGAGAAGAGGAAAGGTGTAGAAGGCCATTTAGGGAGAAAGCCTTGCCCAGTTCTGGAGGGGTCTCCTGAAATGCCCACGCCCTGGTCTCTGGGGAGATGGGCACAAAGGGTGCTTTGAGGCGGGTGGGGCGCCTGCTGACATTTTGAGGGGATGGCCAAATTCAGAGCCACCTGGAGGCTGGGCCACAGGCCTCGAGGAGGGAGGAGGCAGGGAGAGTAGGCCTCCAGGCAGGTTGAGGTTTGTGAGCCTCCCTTGTCTGCTGCTGTCAAGGTCAGCAGGTTCGGGTTCACCAAAGGGTCAGGATGGTTTGAATTACTGGCTCTGCCGCCTCTCAGCTCTGAGGCTCATGATCTAGCCCCTGAGCCAGGCCCAACCCTCCCCCAGCCCTCCTGGCTTTCCACCCCCACAAGACAGAATGGGGAGCGTCCTGGAGAGCCCTCCAGCCGCCAAGCCCTGCGCAGGCAGGTGGAGGTCCTCCCCTGGCCACCCGGCCCCTTCTTGTGTACCAGCAAAGATCCGGTGGGACCCTTTCCTAGTGGTAGCCTCCCCAGCCTACAGAGCCTTTTCCCGAGGGAACCCCCAAGTCCCTGGCCTTCTCAGCTGCCCCCTGGCCTGCAGAGGAGAAGGGGCCCCGGAGCGTCAGGGCCAGGGCGGGCAGCCTCCACCTGGCTCCTCCCTCCTGCGTCCAAGCCCGCTCTGGGGAAGAAGGGCAGCGCTGAGGCAGCGGATTTCTCGCTTGGTGCCCTTGCCTGGGGGGAAGGAGAATGAGGCCTACCTGCAGGGCAGGAGGTGGTTGCCAAGTGGAAGACTAGCAGTTGACACCTTCTGACAAGAAGGGTGTGCACATGTGTGCAGACGCCTACTGATGGGGTGGGGAGAGGACCTGAGGCCTGGGCTGAGAGCTGTGATACAGTACTCCTCCGTCCCAGTTTCCCGTGGTGGAGGGGCTCACTGCCCCCTCTTCTGCAAACTCCCACTTTTGCTCAGAGGCGGGGGTGCAGGGGCAACCTATTTATTCTGACTTTTTGGTGTCTTATGAAAAATACACTTCCGTACTACAGTTCCACATACTTCTTCCAAGAACCAAATGTAGGTTTTTATCCACAGTTGCATAAGGTGGGTGAGAAACGAAGGTGTCGATGATTTGGTTGCAGTCTCTTGATCAGCGCAGGGGTATATGGACAAATGCATGCACCTATGGCAGCCAGACGGAGCCACGGCTAAGCCGTGGTACTCCCGCCAGGAAAAAGCTAAGCTCCTGGAGGTGGGGAGGCTGAGGGAAAAGGGGCAGGTGAAGGCTGGAAACAGACCTTCGCTGGGATCACACTAGTTACACAGATACTGACTTTCAATGCTCTGCACTGGCAACCAATGTTAATTGAGTAACACGTTGAAGAAGCAAGCCCACAAGTGCACCAAGCACCCACGTACCTACACCTACAGAGGTGTGCAGTGACCTGGTCAGTGTGAGCCGGCTCAGGGCCAGCATCACCCAGAGAGCTTGCCTAAAAACTACGCGATCCAACTAAGAAAGAAAAACTTCCCCCTCAAGTATGACCAGCCTGATTTCTCAGGTTACTAGGAAGATCTAATCCTAACAGTAAAATGTGCTCCTAAGTAGATTTATGGGGTGGGGGGGTTTCCTTAGGGAATGCTGACCTTTGACCTTAACTTTTTCTTGGACGAAGTGGACATCATTGCTAGAGAAGGACCAGCGGCAGAGCTGTGTTAAATAGAGGTCCTCGTCTAGAGAGATGGCCCCTGACTCGTGCGGCTGGTTTCTGGACAAGACAGAGCTGGCTTGTCAGGGGCAGGGCGTGGCCAGGCCTGGGTCTGTGCGAAGGGCCGCCGTTCGAACAGGAGTCCCAGAGCGCCTCTCCCCAGAGCCACACAAACTCTGCCGGGCTTCCCTCTTGCCAGAAGGGCCCAGAGGAAAAGGAAAGCAGAGAGACTCCTGCCCACCACGGAAGCCGGCTTCAGAGCGCGGAGACCACGCCACCACAGGTCCAGGCTCCTGGCAGCCGTTCTCTAGGAAAGGACGTGCGCCTGAAGACCAGGAGGCCAGCAGTTATAATCGTGCCTCAGTGCTGGATGTAGGTTAAGGAAGCAGTGCCGCCGCATTTTGCGTGCCACACAGAGCAAGCTCACCGTGTCTTCGGGGCCGTCATCTGCACCCGTCCCGGCTCCTCCAGGCTGAATCCTGTCCCACTAAAATGGTGTGAACTCAGCCAAACTTCCCCTCCTCTCTCCCCATGCAGGAAGCGCTCAGGGCCCTCTCTGCTGGCCCCTGCATCAGATCAGGACCAAACAGCCACTGAGAACAGGCTCCGAATGTCCGCCCACGAAGGCCACCCAAGAGAGCTCCCCAAGTCCCAGAGCCAGGCCGCTGGCCTGCAGCAGCCGCTGCCCTGCCCAGTGTCCTCCTGGCCTGCCTCTTCTGACACCAGCATTCTCCCACTGTCCCTCCTGAGAGAGCGAGCGGCTGCCTGCTCGCTCGCTCGGAAGAGGTCGGTGACCAGGGCAGGCCTGGTTTACATTAATGAGATACACAGAGTGTAATCCAGCCAAGGAGTCAGCCTACAAAAGGAGGTGATCACAGCGGCCAGGAGCAGAGCGGCTCAGGTAATTGGTTTATCTATCTGGAAGCAGGGGGAGCAATCTCAGCACAGACAGACTAGCAGTAAAGTCTCTTCCTTAAGGCTATTTCCTTTGTCTTTTCAATTGCTTGCACATCCATGTGAGAGAGGGAGAGAGTGTTAAAGAGAGAGGGAGAGGGAGAAATGTTAATTTGTGAATTAATGGCTTTTCTCAGCGGAATTGTAAATTCAAATGTCACCTCACACAGTGACACCACGGCTGGTCTGCTGAAGAAGCAATGATAAGATCCCCCACCTCCCTCGGTGCCCCTCCCTCCCCAAAGATAGCTGTGGAGTGGAACATGCTACTTTTAATTTGCAATAACAACACAACAGAGGTATGCAGTAATGACTGCCTTCTTCCACCTCCTCCTGGCTTCCTGCCCCCCAGGCCAGTTGGCTCCCCACTTCCTCCCTCCCCACCCCGTGCTCTTCTCAGACAACACTCACCTCGGCCCTGCTGCCCCTGCCCCGCCCCGGCCCGGCCCAGGCCGCTCACATGGGGGGTGTGCCTTTGGAATCACGATGCTACAACCCTCTCTTCTCCTTCAATAATCAGGGATTTAATGACCCTGAAGTTAAAGTGAGGCTGATACTGAGGCCCTGCCCAGCGTTGGGAAAAAGCCTTCATTGTTTTCAAGCAGGAGGCGGGCAGCAGTGAGGGAGATTCATGGATGGAGATTGAATATGCAATTTTCTTTCACCTTGCCAAGAGCTGCCCCTGGGCTGTGCCTGGCCTAAATTTTTCCTTTTACCATCTCTGCCTTATCCGGCCCTCCCACCTCCCTTCCATTCTTTCCAGAAAATTACCTTCAAAATTGATTTCCACTTTTACAAACAAATATAATGGGAACACAGGAAAAAACTTGGGCCGTGATGAATTAGGGCTGTCAGGTGCTTCCAGGTCTCCTTTGCTTTTGTTTTACTACCCGATCTGCTCTTTGTTTTTCCAAAGGCTGGAAAAAGTGGCCCCCATCCACTGAGTGCCTGACCCTTCGGGCCACCACAGCCTCAGCCCCCAAACCCCGCAGCGAACCATGCAGAAGTGATCCACTCCTGGGACGCCATGGGCCTCCTGCTTTCCCAGGAGAAGCCTGAGCCACCTCTTCCTTTTCTGCTCCCTGGCCTGTAGGAAGCCACTTGCTGAATGGTCTCTAACCGCCACCCCGCTCCTTCCCCTGACCCCACACCGGGTCCCCTCTGGCCCCCATACCTCTTAAAGTCCAGACCAGGTGCAAACCTCCACCTCCTCTAATGTGGGCAGGATCAGTGTATACCTCGACTGGAGCAAATAAGAGACAGACAGACACTGAGAGATCCCCAAGACAGGCAGGGCAACGTCTGGGGGCCCCCACCGAGGGCGAGGGGTGAGGGTTCCCAGCTCAGTCTCTTTGCCTGGGGCCCCATGCCTCCCCTGGCGGCAGGCTCAGGACTGTCCATCCATTTGCCAACAGAATGAGGGTGCTATCTGCAAGGTCCTTTCGACAAAACTCAATGCACATGCGAGGCTGAGGACCAGGATTCAGGCCGCAGGCAGGCCTGCTCAGCGCTGTCCTGTCGTGGCCCTGGTGCAGGTGATGTCACTTCCGATCATCGCTTCAGTGTGTTCACGACCAGAACACGGCACACTACCCAGGGCAGGACACTCCACAACCTCTTTCCCCAAAGAGCTCAGAAGGATCGAAAACAGGCACCCCCGCAGTGGCATTACCATATAAAGGTTACACATGGGTCCCTAAAACAAACATCCGTTTTCCCAGGTAAACTTGCGTGCATACCCACATGCGGGAGAGCAAAGCCTGCAGTTAGAAAAGAAGGGGTCCGACCGTGATTTGCACGCATTGTAAAGGCCTGGGACACTAAGAGAGCACATGGGGCTCCTGTCCCAATGTGCAGCAGAGACAGACATAGGTCCTTCTGCACACACACCTGGCCGCCATTCCCCACCGGCCCTCCCATCCAGACAGCGTATTCCTGCACCAGCTCCCCCAGGCTGCCCAACCTATAAGGAGCCTCCTGAGGAGCAGGAGCCCATATTCTTTCTGAGACAACTGCATTTCCTCTCAAAGACTAAACCTGCCAATGAGGCGCTCTCCCCAAACACACATGGCCCCTCTGGAGTGGGCTCCAAGCTCTAGGCTCCCTCAACAAGACTGAGCTGACCAAGGTTGAGTGACTGACCCCAGGCACTGGGGCTCAAACCCAGTGGTGCCAGAGCCAGAGCCCACGCCCCTCCCCACGGCCCACCCCTGCCTATGGCCCACCCTGAGCTGGCTCCCAGTCTAAGCTGAGCGCCTGCACCTGGGATGTCTAGAAGGGCAGCTAATGAAGGAAGCGACCTGCCTCTTCCAGTTCTGGCTTCCTCCGGAGCAGAAGGGCGCTGTGAAAGGCGGTGGGCGGGGCAGGGCCAGGGTCTGCACCTGCAGCCCTGCAGCAGCCCACTCCAGCGCACAGCCACGCCGCTAGTGCTACTCATCTGCCACTTCACTGTGCACCCAGCTAATGCACTGCAAAACCCACTGCAAAAACCCCTGCCGTCCCGCACACCAGCGGTGCCCCCGGCGCCCCTCCGCTCCCACAGGTCGACAGGCCCACAGCCTCAACTTTATGTGGGTTTTTGGACACGTTAAGTCATGGCTGTGTGTTCCAAGATGACCCATGGACAGAAGCTGTTGGGCCACAGCTGAAAGTAACAGGGCAAAGGCAAAGGGCTTGGGTTTTCCAGACGGACTGTAGATCCATACATGTGAGATTCCGTGTCCTGCAGCCACATGGGCCGCGGCCTGCAACATTCGGGGAAGCCAGCCCTGCCAGACACACCCATCACTGTAGCTAAAAGGGGGTGAAGATTTCAGCAGGGTGCTAAATGGGGATCTACCTTCTCAGACTGACGCTGGCCTGTGTTCTGCGGTGCAGCTTCCTCACGCTTTCCTGCTCTGTGTGCCTGTCTCCGTCTGGGAGCGCCTGGGAGCGCCTGAACTCTTGGGAGTGTGGGGGTCAAAGCTTCTTGACTAGGTGTGCCCCGGTGGCTTAGCAGTTCAGTCATGGCCTTGGCTATCACATCCCTCATGCAGCCCAAGGGCCCAGGTTCATGATCTGAGGCCAGAGGGAACAACCAAGATGAACAACTAAATAAAAACAAAATAAAGATACTTCCTCCTCCCCTCTCTTCCTGCTGCCTGCTCGCCTTCATTCCTGCCTGTGCCTTTCCTTTATTTAAAAAAAAAAAAAAATTGTTTTAAAGGAAAAGTGCAGCAGGAATGAAGGTGAGTAGGAAGGCAGGAAGAGAGGAGGAATAAGCATCATTATTTTATTTAGTTGTTCACACTGGTTGTCCCCCCAGACCCAGAACTCAAAGCCAGGAACAGATTGGCCTAACCACTGCTCCACCAAGACACACCTGCACCTTTCCTTTAAAAAATAAATAAAATCTTCCTGACTAGCATACTTCCCAAAGGAAAGCCTAGGGTTTTTCCTCTACTTCCAAAGGCCCAGGCACAAGGAGGTACCTTGAGCAGACTCAGTCACTGTCAGCTACCTTTTTACCCCTGAGTCACAGCTGATCAGCCCCTTCCTAATATCCCCACAGATATGCTGGCTGCAGACACAAATAACACTGTCCATATCCCGAGTGCCAACACCAATAATGCTCTGGGTATTATCACTGTGAACACCACCGATAACTACTGCTGAGATTGTCTCCAGTAATGCCAGCACACGCTGCAGTGATTGTCCTCGCTAATGCCCCGCACCGTAACATTGTTAGAGCTGAAGAATAGGCCGACCTGTACCCAGAGCAGGAGCAGGAGCTGCTTCCTTGAGGACAGAGCGCTCACAGCTTGCCCTGGGGGATGGCACTGTTAGGGAGATATCACAGTGCATGGGGCCAACAGAGAGCCCCCCTGGGGGCAGCAAGGTCCTTCCAAGCCCTGGAGGGTCTAGTCCCCTGACATGTGTCCCTGCTCCCCTTCCACAGCTTCAGTGCCCCAAGTCAGTTTCCTTTTTGCCGGCCCTGCTGGCCCCATGACTGAAGGCCGCGTCCGGGTGCCTGAGCAGTCCCTGCCCCAGACTGCCTCCGGCCACCAGTCTGCCAACTGCTTTGCTACCTTGGCCTGACTACAGAGTTGGGCTACATCATCTTGACACATAATTATCTCCCCTATTCTTAATCATCTGTGCTGTTCCTAATGCAAACTGGGCCCGGCTGCCTGGAGGTACCCAGAGAGGGGGAGGGGAGAGGCTGCCTTGGCTCTGCCTTTCCTGTCCTCTCCCTTCCCACCTGGGTCTGATGAATTGAGTGTGCGTTGAGGGGCAGGCAGAGGGAGGTCTAGCCTCCCTCATAGGCCCTGAGCTCACCCCGGAAGGGGCCGCTCCATCGGACCTGGGCGTGGTCAAGAGAGGGGGTTTTCAGAGCAGGAGCAGCCCCCTGAGAAAGCAGTCAGGTCTCTGACCTTCTTACCCCCCGGCCAGGCCCAGGAGGGAAGGGGTAACCTAGGCTAGGCCCCCATCCACCCTGGAAGACTCCGGCTATTTCCTGAGGTGTCTCCCTGCTGGAAGGTGAGTCCCAAGCCCGGTCCTGCCCGTCTCCCTTCCTGCTCAGACACTTCCTGTGGCTGCTCCTGTCTGCAGAGAAAAGCGCACGTTCCTTACACGTGTCTGTCTTAGCCTGATCTCCTGACCCGGCTGCCCGCTCTGCCTTACGTCCCTCCACCTCCCCTCCTTCCCTGTCACCCCTGACAAAGCTCCCCTGTGGTTCTCACCACAGCACCTTCTGGTCACAAGGCTCAGCCTATCAGATAGAATTTCACCCAACCATTGTCTTTGAACTGCCCTCGCCCATTGCACGGGCCCCCCTCAAAGAGCAGCCCTTCCCGGTAGCTGCTCCCCCCACTCCACAAGCCCCTGGCTGGCTGCCCGGGCCTCCCACACAACTCAGGTATCTGATGGGCCTCTCTGTGCTCTGGACTCGGGGTTTTACACGCCCCACTAGACTGGAAGCTCCTTAAGGACAAGAATCATATCTTGTTCTGCTCTGGGGCCCGCCAGCACCAGCCTTTCTTACAGAGGACGCCCAGGCCAGGTTCACTGAAAGGAACTCATGGGAAACAATGAACGTGATCAGTGGCTCAGAGAGGAGAGCTCTCTGTTCTGGGCCGGCTAGTTCCCATCGGGGTGGCCACGGCCTCCTGCCAGTGCCTCCCATCGCCTTTCATGGCCCACGGGAGCCCTGGAAGCTGAGCGCATGCGTGGTCCCAAACAGAGCAATGGGGGAGAGGATGCAGGGGGGTCTGTGCCCCTCCTGTCCTCTGGACAGTCACACTAAAAACGCAGGGGCTGGTGGTTAGAGGAGAACCCTTAGGGTGTGAGGCAGAGTCTTCCAAGCCACCAGGGTGCTGGAGCTCGGCTGAGGCCTGCGTCTGGGAAGCCGGGGGAATGGAGACTCGGGGCCTTGCAGGCAGCCTCCACTGCCCATCAGGGGCTGCCGCCAAAACAACCACAATGAAATTCAGTGAGTGGCAAAGGCCGTGGCAGCCAAATGAGTTTGGCTATTTTGGAAGAAGGAGAAATAGAGCCAGACAAGCTGTTTCCCTGTGAAACGAGGCCATTAGGGCTCCTGGAAGGAGGCCAGCACCGGGTCATCACTGTCTTGCCAGACCCAGGCCTCTCTTACACTGTCCCTTGCACAGGGGCCGGGCTGGCACGCCCTCTATTCCTCGGCCGAGCCTCGGAGACACTCAGCACTGTCCTCCTTTTCTCTTCCTTACCCTCAGAGCTGCCCCAATCAAGGGCTTGTCTGTGCTTGGAATGACCATCTGATTTATTGTCCAAAGAGGGCATTTTGAGTGAAAAAGGAGACGCTGACTGGTCAAGAAGCAGAGACAAAGGGCATAAACTGGGACCGTCTTGGGTTAATGGGAGGTATGGTCACCTTCTCTGCTCACCTCTAGAGGATTCTATTTCTATTTCGTGGGAGATTCTCTTAAAAGCGTAGGTCCTCCCCACACCAGGGGTTACTGCTTCCCCCACAGGGACCATGTGAGGGGGCAGGAAGCAGGCTCCAGACACGGCTGTCTCCATTTGTCTAGGCCTGCCAGCCCTGCGCCCAGGCTGCCATCCTCAGAAGAGAGCCAGATGGTCACCAAGGGGCGCCTAATGTCACAACACTTGAAAAACACCTTCTCCCAAGCTCCTGGCACCACCCTTACCCCCCGCCCCCACTGCCCCTGTCCCTTTTGCTCCCTGCCCACAGCTGGCTGCACCTGGAGGCAGAGCAGGGAGTGAGGGGCAGGGCCTAGAGGAACACAGGTGGGGTCTCCTCCCAAGGGGCAGAGGGCTTGAGAAGGGCCCTGTGGTTTTAAGGGGGGCACCATCCCTGCGTTATAGAGAAAGGGCACCATAGGTTCCCCGTGTCCTGGTAGCTTGGGATCAGGTGGGGACAAGTCAGAATGGCCTGTCATTCTAGGGACCAGCTGTCCCAACCTCTACAACCTTCGAGGTACGTGGCTCGTGCATCTCTTGGCATCCCACTGGGACACTCAGGGTGAGCCCCAGTGGAAGGCGAGGCAGTCAGGATGCTGAGCAGATGGTGAAGCGAATGCCCCCCCCCCCACCAGTGGCCTGCCTCCCTCTCTCTGGAGCCAGCAGGGCAGTGGGGGGACCTGGGCTTTGCTACTAAAATTGATCTCACAGCAGAGCAGCTGTGAGGCCAGGCCGAAACCGGAGCTCTGAGTCCAAGGACAAAGCGTGCACAGGGGAAGCCAAGCCTCTTCCCTCCTCCCTACCTTCATCACGTTTCCTCTTCTCGCCATTGGAGCGAGGGATGCCCAGGATCCCGTTGATGGAGTAGGATCCCACTGGATCATTGGAGGCGCTGGAAACAGGAGGGGAGGCCGTACTGGGAACTGGATGAGAGAAAGGATGAAATGCCTTGAGGACAGCAGCTGTGACCTCAGGCCCAAGCCCCAAGGCGGGGGACCAAGAGGAGTAGAGCAAATAAGTGGGGTGGGAGCCATACTCCCCAACTTCTTCTGAGGTTGAAGCGGGATTATGTTGCTCCATGCAGCTCAGGCTGCACACTTTTGTCCGGGAGAAGGGCTGACAGTGGAGCGCAGGCCTTCTCTGCAGACCTGCAGATGTCAGTGGGGCCTGTCAACTACTTCCCTGAGGATGAATGGAAACCCCAGAGCTAACTCAAGCTGGAAGTGACGCGGTGACTGTTAGGGTGCCTCCTGGCAGAGCTCACCCATCCCTGGGGCTGGCCGAACCTTCTAAATAGAGTTCAGCTCGCTGTCCCTCAGTCTCCCGGGCCGAGTCTTTGCCAATGCTGAATCCGTGGCTTTCTAAGATCTGTCTCTGATTCTCTGGGAGACACAAGAATGGTCCTGTATTCCCCAGGAGTGCACAGCCTGCTGCCTGAAATCACTTGAGAAGTCCCTAATTGCCTCTGAGCACCAGTGAATATGCTCCCTCTGAGGAGGGCCAAGCAGGTGTCGCCTGGATGAGCCTCCCTCCCAGCACACGCGGTAACACAGGCCCAGTAAACAGCCACTCCTGCCGGCTCCGGAGGCTGGGACCAGGCATTCTACTTTCTGCTGGTCAAGAGAGGGGCCAGCTGCCCAGAGGGCCAACAAGGAAAGTTCACCACATCCCGGCCCCTGAAACCCAGGCCTCATCTGGGCTACGGCAGTATAAGCGCCCCTGTGGGGCGTGGGGGGCTCGCAGGTGCGCTGTGCTTCTGGAAAGTCGTGGTAAGGTCAGCAATAAGGAGACTGGAGAGGCAGAGAGTTACTGAGCAGATGAGCGAGAGACAGAGTCAAGAGGCTCTGAGGAGGAAGAGAACCAGGGACAGAGCTGGAGCCACACAGAGAGGAGAGTAGGGACGGAGCAAGGCAGTGAGGAAGGGAGATGAGAGGAGAAGGAAGACCAGTGGAGAAGAGAGAGGATTTTTAAAATGGAAAACATGGAGTCATTAATTAAATATGAAAGAAAGAGGGACAGACGGAGGGAAAATCAGATCAACACAAGAGGGAGATGGAGAAAAGGAAGGAGAACAAATGCGAAGGAAGACTATGGATGAGGGAGAGAGATGGGGAGAAGAGGGGTGAGCAGGGCAGCTGCCAAGAGCGTGGTGGTGGCAGAGACGCCCTGGCAGGTGAGTCTCAGGAGGTGCACACCTTTGGGCCGTGAGGACCGCGGACAGGTGGGTGGGCAGTCCCCAGGCAGGCACATCTGTACCCTACTCTTTGCGGGGCCCGCCCCAGCTCTTACCGACGGTGTGGCCAGGGGCGCCCGGCCCCGCGCCCGCGCCATCCGGCGTCGGGTGGAAAGGCTGCTGGACTTTGGTCCGGATGATCCTGCAAAGGCATCGCAATGATGTCACATCGCACACGTCGCTCCTGGCCCGGCCACTCCAGCCCCCAGCCCCCCACCCCTCTGCTCACTGTGCCTCTGCTTTCCCTCCTGCGGGCCGGGCAGGCAGCCACAGAATCGTGAGCCACCTGGGTGGAGGCCGCCACGCCCTGCCTGCCACGTGCACCCTGGGACTGCAGTCTGGTGTCCAGCGGCCAGGGTTAGTGCCGCAAAGCCCGTGGAGCAGGCTTCCTGCCCTGTCCGGGGGTGAGGACTGCCATGGGGACCGCGGGCCAGCCTTCCCTTCTCAACCACACTCATTTCTCCCTGTCCTCCTGGGACGGGGCTGGTTGCAACTGAGATCATTGTGGAGCTGGCTTCCTAATGGGTTAGATGACAGTCCTTCTGAGGGGAGGGAGAGGGCAAGATCTCCCCATTTCCTCAGCTAGGCAGAGGTAACCAGGAAGGGCTGGGTCACAGGTGGCCCCTGTGTCTCCAGGACTCCAGCCTAGCATATGGTGGCTTTCTCTTTGCCAGACGCCAGACCCTGTACGACTTCCTGAGGAGCCCACTGGCTGCTCTCGAACAAGTCAAAGACCTGCCTTGTCCAGCTCGCTGGCCCTGGCCTCCTTGTCTGAGGTCTTACTTGGACCAGTTTCCTGACCAGCCTCGGTGCAAAGCTCCCCTCCCCCCTCCCCTGCAGTGCACTCTGCGGGTCGGGGGCTGCAGCAAACATCTCCAAATTGGGGCTGCACCTGCTTGTCAGGGATCCACGGTCCCAAGCTCAGTGATGCAAAAGACCAAGCCTGTGGCCTGGGCGGAGGCATGCTCACCCCCACCCATGGGTCCAATTAGGTGCCCTTGGAAACAACTTCTGAACACATTGTCCCCCTGTGGAGAGGCGTGTGAGTCAAGTGGGCCTCCACTGGCCAGGTGAGTCACGAATCACCCATGGACGCTGCTCCAACCAGCTTCGACTGAGCACTCACAGGCAGTACTGATAAGGCTCCTGCCTCCCAGGGCTGGAAAGGGAGTTGGGGGTGGGAAGGCACAGCCCCAGAACCCCAGAGCCCCAGAGCCCGGTGGGGCCCAGGCAGTCAGCCCTGGAAGTGCAGAGGGAGATCACTCCCCCTGCAGGTGGTGAGTGGGGAAAGAAGTTGAGGTGTGTCTTCAAAGCAGGGTAGGGCTGAAGGTGACGGGCTAGAGGCACCGAGGACCCTGGCAAGGCACAGGGTTGCAGAGGGATCTGGAGTCCCGCTTCTGGCTCCACCACTAAACAGCCACATGGCTTCGGGTCCATCTTTCCCCTTCTAGGGCCATGAAATATTAGAGGTCGGATTACAGGGCCGCTAAGGTGTCTTTCCCCAATAAACAGGTGATATGATTCTAAGACAAACAGAGAAGCAGAGGAGAGGGCTATGGAAGCAGGTGCTGAGACTAATACCCAGACAGGTATGCCAGGAACGGGCGGCAGGTAAGGGGCCAGAGGGAAGATGGCTGGCAACTTGAAAGCGAAAGTGATCATAGTGATTTCCACTGACTGGTAGGTTCAGTACCGACATTATATTATACATACTCTATACTATTTATCAATATTACTGCTAATTCTCCCAATAACCTGTGAAGGAGATACTGTTACCCTCATGTTACACATGTGAAGACCCAAGAGGTGAAGTAATTGGAGATCACACTGCCCGGAGGGCAGAGTTAGAATCAGTCTCCCAAACCTGTGGTTTTTGTTACTTTTTCATTTTTCCCTTGACATACAGGACAGGTGCGGAAGTCTGAAGCCAGGAGTGATTTCTAAACTAGATACAAACTGATCCTGGTGCAGCAATATATAGGGCAGGAGGTGATAAGGGGTTGGTCTCAGTGAAAAAGAGAAGTTGCAGGACATCAAGAAGGCAGAATGGCAGCGTGCTGGTTTCCGCCATGACTCGAATCCCATGTCTGTGTGGAGGGAAGGCTGGTGGTCTGTTCCACCCTGAGGAAGAGGAGTACAGGGAGGTGACTGACTTTGGAGGGAGGTGGCTGGTCCTAGACATGCAGGGTTTGAGGTGGGAGGGCAGTGTCCAGGTGGACATACTCAAGCCCAGCGGCCCTGCAGACGTGGGTTTAGGAGATCCTCGGGGAAAGAATGTTGAAAGGGACAAGAGGCCTAAGGAGCGGCTGCTGAGGGACACTCACTTTGCAGGACACTGACCTGCCAAGGGCTCAGAATCAGTCACACAGGAAGTGGCAGACCCAGGGTTGGGCAATCCTACCTAAGTCACCTGAGAAGAATGCTTTTAGAAGGAGGACAATTCATCACCTCAGTGACAACATGAAGATGGCAGGGAATTGGAAGTAAAAGGAAGCAGAGCTTTGGGGATTTTGGTGACCTCCAGTGACCTTGGGGAGATGGTGCCAACAAAGGAGCTAGGGCAGGAGCCAGGCAGAAAGAGGCTAGGGAGTGGGCAGGAGGAAAGGGGGGCCGCGAAGTAGACAATTGCCTTCAGAAGTTTGTAGAAAAGTATGGAAACCACATGCTGGAACTGATAACTGAAGGTGGGGCGGGGGCAGGAGAGACCTGGATACATGTGTGGGCCAGGGAGACAGAAAAGCAAAGAGGGAGAGGCCGAAGTGCTTCGAGGACGCGGATGAGTGTGAGGCAGGACAAGAAGAGAATGGAGCAGGGGACCAGGAGGCGTTTGAGGTGGCGCAAAAGGTCAAACAGGAGTTTGTACGCTCATCAAAGTAGAAGGCAAGATCATCCCCCCAAATTGGAGGCATGTCCTGGAGCACGAGCACATGGAGAAAGCTCAGGCAGCAGCTAAGGCCACGTTGTACACGAAAAGGCTGGAAGGAGACTGGGCAGCTTAGAACGCCTGCTCCTGATTCACTGCAGCCAAAGCTTCTGGAGTGTCACTGGGCTTGCGGGCGGCTCTGGTCTGAGGGCTGATGGGCTCAGGACTAAGGGGACTGCAGGGCTGGGTCTGGGTGAGACAGATCACTGGATGGCCTTGCGGAGTTTCTGTCTTTGTTACCCAGAGCCTCTGACACCTGGGGCGCTGGTGCAGGTTTAGCTGAGGCAGCAAGTGATGGAAAATCTCTACTCCCTGACAGCAGCCGGTGGTGCGCGGAGGAGGAGCTGGGCAGGGTGCCCGCTGTGAGTTACTAATGCTCCTGGTGTCCATCCATGCCCCCCAGGCAGTGGGCACTTGCCAGTCCCTGGAGCTGATTTAAGGGAGTTTAAGAACTGGGGTCGTGCAAACCTGATGGTCTTCCATTGCCTTCCTGCCTCTCAGACACAACCAATGACTCCTGGGAATGTCACCGGGGGTTCGAAGGATAAAGGAAAGCAGTCGCTTTGGTAACCGCCTGATACTAGTTCCCCCATTCCTCCTCTTCCTTTCTCCAATCCTTTTTCCTTTTTGGCTCTTTGAGACAGGCAGACACAGCAGTGGTCCCCAGGGCCCCAGCCAGGCTTGGCCCAGAAAGTCAAATACCCCATGTGGACCCTCCGAGGGCACCACTCTACTGGGGGGCCAGGTTGGTGCCTTTTCTGCTCCCACAGAAAGATGGCCCTGCTCCCACTTTCCCCCACATGCTTCCCTTCCCAGGGGTGCTTTTCCTCCAACTGCCTTCCTGGAAACATTTGGGGCTTTGCTTGGGCCCAGCCGGGGGACTTCAGTGGTGATGTCACCCACACCCGTGGGGGCGGGAGCAAAGGGAAGAAGTGGGTGGGCTCTGGGCTCAGTCTGCCTGAGTCTGAGTCCCAGCTCGGTTACTTATTGCCTGTGAAACCCTGGCAGCTTCTCATTCCCTGACCTGTAGAAGATAACACTACTATCTACCTCATAGCAGTGTTGTGAGGATTAAATAGGGAATCCATGTAAAATGATTAGTCTGATGCTTGGCTCAATAAATGCCAGCTGTAGTAATAGCAATGACGGGTATTATTTTTCCGTGGTTAAGCCCTAGGCCTGGCTGCTTCCTAGTTAGGGGCTGAGGCAGGTGCAGGCAGGAGGCCTCTCAGCTCATTCACACACACACACACCCACGCATGTGCGCGCACACACACACACACACACACACACACACACATGCACACACTCCTGTTTGACGCAGCTGCTACAGGGTCCCTGGGAAAAGCAGTCACAGGTGTCACAGCCTGACCCCAAAAGAGTTTGCGTCACAGACTTGGGAAGACAGACTGGGGACCCGGTATGGGGGCTCTGGGGAGGATCCATGGGCAGTCTGAGCACCAATTCCTTCAGGACCCAAGTGCTGCCTGGGGCTACGGGAGAGTTCTAAAGGGATGACAAGGCAGGTGAGTCCCTCCCTCTTGGAGTAAGCAAACAGGAGTTCCTCTGCCTCCCACCACACTAGAGATCAGCAGTCTCATTGGCTCTGGGAGTTAGAATGAAAGCACAGAAGGGATCTCCTATTAACAGTTTGTGAAACTCGTGAAGAAATAGAAGCTCTCAACCTTCGAAGAAAGCATGGGTGAGAGTCTTACTGCCCTCCTGGTTCTCCTTCTTCCTTCTCTCCTTTCTTCCCCCATGTTTCATTCTGTCTCTCTCTCCCCTGTCTTTCTCTGCCCTCTCTCGGTCTCCCCTCTCCTTGTCTGTCAGTCTGTCTTCTTGCACCCTAAAGTCCCACGGTGGCTCTGTGAGGGTATTGATTCCTGAGAGCTGGGGGAAAGCGGGAGACAGGCTGGGGTACAGGCTCCGGGATGGAAATAGAAGGCTATAAATTATTTGTGACAGAAAAGCAATAGTGGCAGAGTGCTGAGCACAAGTCCTGTGTCACTATTAGATTCCTTTTAGCCTGATGACACTGTAAAAAAGGTTAAGTGTCTGCTGGAATCGTACACCTGGGGGGCCGGGGTAGCCTGGGAGCAGAACAAGCCACTGAGAGCAGGTATATCAATTCTCCAGGCCAATAATATTCCTCTCATTGATCGCCACGCAAAGTTCAAAAATCTCATTACAGCCAGGCAGACCGGGAACTTTTTACAAATCAATAGAATGATATAATGTATGTATACTTAGTACAAATGTATCTATTCATCTATCCATCCATCCACATCTGCCTCAGGGTTTCCAAGTTAACCTACCCATCATATTATGTTATGTTATGTATGATATTAGATTGCATTATATTATATGATAATAAATGGTGTGCAAAAACTCCCCCGGAGGTGGAGATAAGAAGAAGTCCTATTAGCATGGAGGTGACCTCAGACAGCTCACCTTGAAGTGGGTTAGGTGACAGTGTTAGGAGAGTATTTCCAGGACTGGGTTAATCAGGATTTCTAGGAGCAATGCATCCTTAGTGCAGAGGTTCCAAGAGAGAGTCGTAAAAACTATAGTCTGCTAGGTATTTACTATGTGCTAGGCCAGTTCTCAGTGCTTTAAACGAACAGTTCACTTCATCCTCACAGCAACTCATTTTGCAGAGAAGGCATATTAGAACTTGTCCGGGGTCACCCAATTAAGACATGGCACATCTGGGGCTGGAATTCAGGTGAACTAACCCCAGGGCCCATTCCCTTAGACAATAAGCTATAATGCCTCCAGGAGAGAAAGATGCCAAAGTGAGAATCCAAATCCTGAATTCTCTTTCCAGGTTCTTATCTGGTGTGTGCTGAGAAGCAAGGGGTAAGGGGCTTCCTAAGCCCCAGTATTGGTCTCTAGAAAATACTAATAACACCTGCTAGAACCAACTGCTGACAAATAAATGGGGTCTCCAAACCCCCGGGATGTGTCCATGACACTCTGTTCAGCCTCCCAAAAGAGACTTCCCCTTTGGAATTACTTCTAGGGGAATGACAGGTTGGTCCCAGGTCTGGGCCTTTCACTGCTTTGCTCAAAGGGTCTTTGGAGCCAGGAGTCAAGTGTCCAATATGTGCTGTGTACATGCATGAATCAGTTCATATTGTCCTGGGTACACCACCCACTCTGGAGTCTCTGCAGAAAATATTCACTGCCTGGTAGCGGGAAAGTCTTTCCTGATTAGGTAAATCCAGGGACCACTGTTTCAGACCCACTGGCCCACAGCCCACTGAGCCAGTGGTGACTTCGGATTGGCTGGGTCGTACAGGCTGGATCATTCAAAAGGACAAAAGGATGTTTGCTTCAGCAAAGGCTATTTTGTCCATTGAATGAAAGTAAGTGGTTTAGCTCAGGTCTTTGAGAACTGCCTCCATCAGCCATGGTCCCTGGCTCAGCCCCGAGGCAAGTGAGAGCCAGGCAACAGCTGGAGACTTTTCATGGCCCAACCTCCAGTGAGCTGGAAGGTCATCCAGGGAAATTCCACCTCTCTGAGAAACAGTTCCTGAGTCTCCCCACTACCCAGAACGCGAAGGAACCGAATCGCCACATTACACCTCCCAGGAACTGAAAAACAGACTTCCTACCTCCCCGCCCGGAAGCACTGTAGGCAGACCTTCTGCGCTGGGCGGTGCGGCTCATGCCGAGCTGAAAGGCGCAGGTTTCTGTTCCGACAATGGACAATTTGTCAGGTAGGGGTCTGTGCATGAGAATGGCCACTGACAAGGGGAGGGTCACTCAGCGCTGTGGGCAGACGTCCCCTCCCAGCCACAGCTGGACTAGACAGTTCCAATGTCAGCAGCCCCCCCACCCCAAATGTCAAGAACTTTCACCTCTTTTTGTTGCTTTGCAGAAGTTACAACTGAGCTCAAGAGGTGAGAGTCCTACTAAAAGCTGTAGAAGAGTCTTCTCCAAAGACTGTCCTTGAGCCACTTCAGTGAGCTTGAAAATGTGGGTCCCGGGGGACCACATCATACTTCCTGACTGGAATGTCTGATGGTGGTGGGGCCCAGGAACCTAGACTTAAACAAATTCTCCAGGTTATGCTTAACCTTTCTGATAATGGGGAAGACTGGCTTAAGCCAGCGGGTAAGCAAGCCATCCTTGAGATGGTGGGATTCTAGAATGCTTTAGTGCATTAAAAGTTTCCTTATTCGGATGTGTCGTTGAACCACATTCCTCTCCATATACTCAACCTGACTGCAGGGATGCAGAAACCAAAATTCAAGAAGTTATCACTTTCTCATGGGAAACTAAGCAATAGGTTAAAAATAAAAATAATTTTTAAAAAAATATTGTAACACAGTCCAAGATGATAGATTCCCATTTGGCTTCTAAGATACCAGGCATATATTCTGTAGCAATTTAGGCTTCTCAGAGGAGCACTGAGGGTGATAACCCTTCTACCATGTGTCCCTGGGAGCCCAGGCCAGATACAATTTACCAGGCTAGATGGGCCAGGGGCTGGCCCAAGGGGGCAGTAGTGATGGTTTATATGATGAGTGGTAAGCATATGGATTGATTTAACTTCAAGATATGCATAGGTTTAAAAATTAAGGGGCAATGTGTTTAACTAACCATTTGGAAACCAGTCTGCAGTGCATGCCAAGCCCAGTGCGTGACCAGACTAACTCCTCTAAAAACTGGCCCTGCCCTCATCTATCAGGGCTTCTGGCCTAGAGCTGGGGTCCCCAGCTGTCCACCCCATGGGCCTGCTGGGAGGTCCCAGAAGCTACAAGACTGCTTGACATCATGGTGAAAGGCTACTGCTGTACACTCATTGCTGGGGCCAAGTCCTCCCTGCCCACCCTCCCCAGCCCTCCGCAGGCACACCCAACTCCCTTGGCAGAAGGAAGCCTGAAGGAAAGTGCCAGCCCACAGCAGCAGTTACCCTCCCCCACACCCCCACCCCTGCCTCCTGGGCCTGGTCTCCCTGCTCCTTCCACTTCTCACCTAGTTATTCAAGTATTCAAGCACAAGTCATCGTTCTCCTGCAGAAAGAATGCAATGTGCTTAAATCCTAGAGTTGTTCCTATTACCTGCAGGATAAATTCGAAATTCCTCAAGATGGCCTTGAAAATCTTTCCCAGCCTGGCTCCACCCCAGCTTTCCAATCTATTTCTCTGTGCTCCTGCTTCCCCTCAGGGTCTAGACAGAGAAACTGTTTTCTTGCTTACTCAGTTCACAGCGAGGTCTCTCCTAGACGCTGAGCTCTCCCAGGAAAGATGTCACACCTATTTTTCTCACCATTGTATTTTCAGTGCCTAGAAACAGTGTCTGGCATAATGTAAATAATTCAAAACAATTGTTGAATAAGCTGCATTATTATAATTCATAATGACAATAAGATCACCTTAAGAGACACCGTGCACTAATGTATATCCCAGGCACTATTTTAAACGCTATTTTAAATTTTACAGGAATTATTTATTTCTCATAACGTCTCAGGAAGAGCATGATCCCTATCCTACAGATGTGGAAACGGAGCCTCAGAAAGATGAAATAAATTGCCCAAGATACACAGCTATGAAGTGACAGAGAGGATTAAACCTGGGAACCTGACTCTAGAATCCATGCTGCTAATCACTGGGTAGAATAGTCAGTCCTATCAAGAACAGATGGTAGAATCTATGAGGGGCGGGGCCTGAAAAAGAGCTGCATATAATCATCGCAAAAGTAATAACTATCATTTATTTCATATTCACTCTATGACAAGCATTGTAATAAATGCATTTTGTCATTCAAATCCTAACTACAACTCTGTCAAACAGACATGTTCTCTATTTTACTCAGGAGACGACAGAGAGGCTCAACAACTGGCCAAGGTCATGTGCTTCATAGCATCTAGGCCCGTGATCCGATATTTGTAGACTGAACCAGATAGCCTCTTCTAGAAATTTCTATATTAATATTCCTTTGTGTTTATTAACTATTGGGGCAAATTTTTCCTTCAGCCTTTTCACAGCCACGATTTGGACAATTAAGCAAATACCTATGTAGACAATTAAAAGAGATGACATGTAGCTGTGATTCCAAATCTGCTTAACTTCTGTGCACGCACCTCAGTTTGTGTTTGAGAAGCATCCTGTCTGCTATGAAAGAACCACAATTTTAGGTTAAGGAACTATGATTTAGATGTACTTTATATGTAATAGTAGGTTTGGGGGGCAGATTTTCCAAATTCTTTATCTGTCTTATTCTCTCTGTCCACCCATTCATCCAGCTTCCAATTCATGTGCGTCACTGTGTGACGATACTATATACCAATGTGTTTCTCAGCTACTATGTTTCTAGAAACTATTTCTGTGATTAGTATACCTTTTTATTCATGTCTGCTCTAATGCATTGAGCCAAGATTTATAACACTGGATATATTTATCAAAACCTGCTTCAAGAAGTCCTGTCTAGTTAGGCCTATTTCTGTCAAATGTGTGCGCCTTGGGCACACCTGACCTCACACTCACCACTGCTTGAGATGCTCCCATCACAACTGTGGTTTTATGTCAGTCCATGCACCAGTATTGATGTGCATAAATGTGCATTTGTACACCTGTGTATCTTTCTGTCTATGGCCTCGATGGGGTGGGGGTGGGGGATGTGGAAATGAGAGAATTATTAAATGCCAAGTAGATGTGCAATAAATTCCATTAATTTTATAAACTCCAACTTGTCTTTGGTCTCTTTCCATTCTTTATCCTGGGGGCATTGCAACAAAAACCTGTTTTAAATACCTTTACGTCTACCCCCTCCCCCTCCCCAAAAAAGTGTCAATATTTTATTTGGATTTTTAACTTCGCTCCATAACAGTTGTTTGACCTCCTGACTCGTGCGAGTCACATAAATTCTGGGACTTTATTCAGGAGCCATGTTCCTGCTATTGAATAAGCAATTTGGGAGGGTGAATTAATGACTTGTGCTGTTGCTGGAGAGTCCCTGAAGAAATATTAAAATTGCTTGCAGACTGAATCGATACTCAGTGAACACCCAGCAAGGGGGCTTCAGCTCTGGAATGGCCACAGAAGGCAGGGTGAGAGGGGAGGAAGGGGAATTCCTGCACCCAGCCTGGTGAGCCCCCTCCCCGTCCCCCCCACCCCACCTCTCCTCCATCTCCGGAGCTCTGTCATTTTCAGTAACAGCAAAGTCTTATTAAATCCCAACCAGGAGAGAGCTGATTTGTCCTGTCTCCGGAAGCAGGCCCCGGGGACAGTTTACTCTCTTACTGGCAACGAGAGCCCCCGAGGCCTTATTGGAGGTGATGGTCTGGTCACATCCACCTTCTGGAGAAACAGGACAGTGCTTCTGTATTCTGGCAGGCAGCGCCGTACTTGGGGAGGCTGCCTCTGTGACCCTTTTCTGCTGGGCAAGGGATGCAGAGGGATCGGGTGTTGCACTGGTGTTCACAGTCACTCTAGTGGTCACTTGACTTCAGCCTTTGTGTCTGGGTGTGCCTGTGGGATGGGGAGCTGGGATTGCGCGGTGTGACCAAGCATCGCACTGTGCCAATGCATTCCAGCCGCTGGCTTCGGTTTGCTTGCTGGGTGCTTGTGACATTGTATGAGGCCACCGCACTTTGTGTAACACTGAGCTGGAGGAATTCGAGTATTGTTTGGTGATAATGTCTGTGTTTCTACTTTGACTTATTGTGTTCGTTGATCCTATCAGCATCTTTTTTTTTTCCCCCATAATGTATGTCTTAGAGATTAGGTTAATGGGTGTCTCCTTGGTGATGGAGGTTGAGTAATGATGTTGGATCTGGGTGGTGGTGTATGATTCAGTAATTGCTTTTTCGGTATGATTGTGGGTGAGAGGACCTAGCTTCCTCTGCCTGGTCATTTACACTGCTCCTTTCCAGAAGGAAGATGCTAGAGATGCCAGACACATCTCTTCTTCCTGTCCAAATGCACAGTTCTATGCTTATTAGAAGCAAGCTGCCCTGCTCTACAGAACCGTTCTGATTTTATCACACTGACCCAGTCCGGATTCCGTCCTCCCTACATCTGCCTAACTTGGAGAGCTAAGCTCCTAGACAAAGCCCTGTGTCCACTGAGAGTCTAGCTCTATGACTGGGCAAGAGACGGGTGAATGGGAGTTGACTCCTCAGCCCCAGTGGGAAGAGTAACACGTAGTCTAATTCCAGGAATTCTCACTCTACTCTGTTTTCCCTCCCAGTCTCCCCAGAAGATATGACCCAGTCATGGCCTGGACTCACACAGCATGGAAGAATACAGCAACACACACCAGGTGTGACTTTCCACAAGGAAGGGCCTGGCCTCTGAGTGTGTAAATAAATGTTCGAATACATCTCCAGGCGTAAGACTAAAATACAGAGATTTTCCCAAGAGATTGCACATGCTTGCATTTCCTTTGATCCAAAGCTCACAGGAAGTACGGCAGAATGGATAAGCACATGGGTGTCAGAGCCATAGTACCTCATGGGTTCAAACCCTAGTTCTGCTACTGAGCCTGTGACCTCAGCAAGTTATTTAACTTCTCTGTACTCTAGTTACCTCATCTATAAATAATCCTATAAAACCCTATGGAGTTGTTTATGAGGCTTAAATCAATCACTACATACAACATACTTCTAAGAGTTCCTACTGCCGTGTGCCCTGGAGGAGTAGTGGTTTCGACTGCCTCTAGCCAAAGTGCAGTTCACATACATCCCAAGGACCCAGCTTCATGTCCCAGGTGGGGGAGAACCACTAAGATGTACAACTAAAGAGAAATAAATAAAAAGCTTTTTCCTCCTCTCTCTTCCTGCCTGCCTACTTGTCTTCATTCCTACCTGCACCTTTCCTTAAAAAAAAAAAAAAAAAATTCCTTCTGCAGCACGCATGTATTTAAGAATTTACAAAGTAAAGCAGCCATAACATTGGCCTCTGCCTGTGTGCAGACATGTATGTCTGCGTGCTCCTCTATGTAAAAGTCTAAGGAAAATCAAAGAGCATGCGTGATTTAGCGGAGAAACCCCAAGCTGCAGCCACATAGCCAGGGAAAGTTCTTTCCTGGGCCTTCTGGTCCGTTTGGACAGCGGCAGGGCTGGCAGTTGGCAGAGTCCAGTGCCGCACTCTCCACAGAGGGCTGCATCCACTTGTGACAAGCGGGCAGAAAAGAGGATTGGGGAGTCCTTATTTTACACTTACGAAAAAATCGTAAGGATCATTGGGCTCTCAGGATGTAAATTCAGTGCATTTAAAATATTTACTTTCTAGGCACACCCCTATGGCTCAGCGGCTCAGGTACGTACAGGCCATGTAAAAGCCCAGGGACCCAGGTTCAAGAAGGAAAACAAGTTGACAGCACGCCCCGGTGGCTCGGTCGTTAAGTCCGCTGAGCACGGTCCATATATATGCCGAGACCCAGGTTTTTGATTTAGGACTGGGGAGAACAACTAGGATGGGCAACTAAATAAAATAAATAAATGCCTCTTCTTTCTCTCTCTTCCTGCCTGCCTACTCACCTTCGTTCCTGACTGTACGTTTCTTTAAAAAAAAAAATTCTTTCTAGTTGTATTTTAGTTTGAAAGAATTATGTGTGTATTTATTTATTTAGAGGAAGGAAGCAGGCAGGAGTGAAGGCGCATAGGCAGGCAGGGAGCGAGAAGCACTCATCCATCCACTGAGTTCTTCATGGTGGCTGTCCCACAGTCTCGGGCCACAAACCCAAGTCCTGGGCTTTTACGTGGACTCCACCATCCAGAGTTGCAGACCACCCCGCTGAGCTACCAGAACCCGACCTTTCATTTTCAAAATCAGGATCTTGGTGCGCCCTGGTGGAGTAGTGGTTTTGTCAGCTGCCTTTGGCCGGCGTAGTCCACAAACATACCAAGAACTCAGGTTCATGTCCCAGGGCCAGAGGAATGATCAAAACAAACAACTAAATAAAATAAAGAGTTTCTCCCTCCTCTCTCTGCCCACCTGTTTACATCTGCTCACCTTCATTCCTGACTGCACCTTTAAAAAAAATAATCAGGACCTTGACCAGCTAATAGCTGTCCATGAGGAATAGTGACTCTGGGTGTCACATTGGAAACTCAGGAAGGGCCAAGAAAGGAATCAGAGAAGTGGATGTCAAGGCATCTGGGTGTGTGTCTTAGAAAAGTCTGTTGAATTGAACTTGATTTCCTCATTGGGTCAAAGGGGCAGGGAGGACTTGGGCCTCAGTCTCACGCCACGGGAGTTCCCAAGTAAAACTGGGGAGCCCGAATATATAAGCGTGAGTTTGGGAAACTAGTTTTTACCTTCGTTTTTGCTTTACACACAGTAAACAGCAGATATGCAGCTGTCCAGGTGCTTTGAGCTATTACATTGAATACATTCAGTTCAAAGCAACACTTTTCTCCCAATGATTTTTCCCTAAAAGCTTTTGCCCCTTAGCAATGGAAATGACTGATGGTCACTCTCCAGCCTTCCCTGGTAGACCCAGTGAGGCAGGGCAATAGTATACAGATTTGGTTTGAATTTATCAAATATTTGCTCACTTCCTCACCTCTCTCTTCGCCTTTCTTATCTCCACTTTCTCTCCCCTCCTCTTCCTGTTTCCCTCCCTTTCCTCTCCCTTCTATGACATTTAAGAATCAGAGGCACCCTTCAAACCCATCAAATAAGGAGTTTTTTTTTCATGACCACTTCATTTTATCCTTTAAAAAAGGTATAAAATGCAAAGTATCACAACCCATGAAAATGCCGTGAAGCCCAGAAAATGCCAGCCTGCAGCTCCTCAGCAATAGGAGGCTCATCCCAAAGAAGGAATGTGCTGTCATACAAAGTTCTCTCTCTCTCTCACACACACACACACACACACACACACACACACACACACACACACACACATGCACACGCACAGGCTGGGCTCGCAGACAAAAGGGATAAGGGGGGCAATTATCTGACTAATTCTGTTCAATGTTCAGATAACTGAGTCATATTTTCTGGAACTACCCAGAACAGGCCCCCTCCCGAACCCAGCTGGGCTCCAGGCAGACCATAATTCTCACTGACATTCATGGTCCACAGTTCTGCTCACAACAAAATATCCTTTTGGCTCCTCAAGCCTTTTTATTTAAAATACTTCAATGTTTATGCACACACAAGTTGGAAGTCACACACATTGACACAGACACATAGCAAGAAATACACACTTGATGATTATTATTGCCATAACAATAACTAACATTTATCAGGCACTTGATATCTGCCAGGCGCCATTCTAAGCAGGTTTATGTCAATGAACTCAGTTAACCCTTCTGAGGACCTCTGAGAGCATGCCATGATCATCCCCATATGAGTGAGGCAACAGAGGTCCAGAGAAAATGTGCGACTTACTCATAACATGAAACCAATGAGTGAGGGAATCTAAATTCCAACTTGGCAATTTCTCCCCAGAGCCCACTTTCTCGGATTCCCTATGCCGCACAGGCTTCTGGGAATCCCCTGGCACATAGTAGGTGTTCAGTGAAGGTTTTCTGAATGGGTGCAGAGCAGATGGATGGAAGTCCTTATCTACTCAGAGCCCTGATATCATCCCTTAAGATGCTAAAGAGGATTTCCTGATGGGAGTCAGCCTAACAGACAGCTTCAGCTTATTTGGACACAGTGACCTGCCCGCCTGGCCAGCTTCCAGCGGGAAAGGCCCACCGGCTTTGCTGGTTCAGATACGCCACGCTCTCATCACCAAGTCTTCATGGACTTTCCAGCCCAGCCCAGCCGCCCTTTCCGCGAGAAATCAGACCCCCCGTGCACTGCAGGTGCTTTCTAATCACAACACTTGACTTCCTGGAAACAAAATATTTTTCTCTGAAAAAGAGCATTTCCGAATGATATGAAACACCAATCCACCGAAAACAGGTGTCAATGCTCTGCCTGGATGAAAACTAAGAGGTGCCACCGATGGCATCCAACAGTTGGCATCCAATGGACAACCTTTATAGATGATGAACGAAAGGTTTTGCTTTTCATCCAGATGTTTGAGAGTCGCCGCTGTCATTAACCTGTTTGCCAGCAATGCTCATGTATTTCCAAGAGACGCAAGCGAACGCTGAAGAGGAAACGAGTAACCCAGAAGAAAACAGACTAAAGAGGACAGAGGTAGCCGCTATTCAACAAAACCAGTCAAGCAGACTCCGTTCTGGGAGGGAGGCACTGCCCTGGAGGACCGTTAGAGCGTGGACCCAGCTCACAAGAGACTCATGTGCTTAAAGACCTTTACAGACCTCATAAGGCTGCATCCTCGACTGTCCACAGAGCACCAATCAGATCCCTGCACGGCGGAGCGGAGCCATCACTCCCTGCGTCCAGCATGGTCGGGCTGCGGCCAGTCCGCCCTCTTCCTCCTGGCCTGGCCTGTCCTCTGGGCACACCCAGCCTCCTCCACTCGGGATCTGCATGGGCGTGTGCTGGGATCTCTGCATCTTATCAGTAAATCTGGTTTGTGACTTTGCATGTGTCCCCTTCTTTGTGATTTAGAGCCCTCCTACTTTCATTGTCCTCCCTCTCAACTTTTCTGTGCTGTTTCTGTGTTCCTCATCTGTGAAGCCATGGCCATCTTGCAGTACCGCTGCTCATGGACCCAAATGACTTTTGCGAACCTGACTTTCTCTCCGCTCCGTGTATGTTTTAGTGCCCAGGAACTTCAGGCGGCTCCATTCAGTAGCGTTAAGGGTTGCCACTTTTCTCAAAAGCCTCATGGCACGGAAGGATTCCTTGCCAGGGACATTTGTGTAGTCTTATGAGCCAGCGGCTCTCCCTTCTTGCAAGTCAGCTATGTGCCGGCGGACACAGCCTCCTCTGCCTCTGGCTCCACTGCCCCGTGTCAATGCTGCGTGGCACTGGCATCGAGAACCCAGAGAAACCATAATGTGGACAGCGGCTGACCCTCACATGGCTGGAGATAAATCCAGGCCCTGGCCCTCCCTGCTGATGAACACAGTTCTTTGAGAAAGGCGCCTGGCTCGGCAGCTTTCTCCAGTCTCCCTCCCACACACACCCTTCCTCCCAGAGCTGCAGAGGAGGCTCCTGATGACATTATTTCCAAGCCAGGCTCTGGGGCTCTCTTGGAAGGTGAGTTGGGAGCCGGGAAACCAGAATGAGGCCTCTCTGTGTCTCTGGGTCCTCTCTGGCCTTTTCTCCTTCTCTTGGAGATCTCATGTCTTCTCATTTCGAACTCTTTTGACCTTGAACTATGACCCTTTCCTTTGTGCCAGAATGTATCCCAAGGGGGATAGCACCTCTAAAGAAGCATTTTCCTGGCCCGACAGGCCTGGAGACCAGTAGCTCGGAGGGCCAGCCCATCACCCCACTCCTGGAAATAAATCCCATTGTATTTGCATTTTAATTTTCCACATAAACAAAGGCTCAGAGTACTCGCTTGGGCAGCATCACTGGACGAATTTAATTAGAAATTAAAAGTTTATAGGGCCTTCTTTAATGCGATTAATGCTCAGTTAACATTTATCACATTCGTATGCTGGCATCGCCTTTTCCAAGCAGTCACTGGCCATGAAATGAATTTCTCTCAACTTTTTGTACCCACCCTGGGAACTCATCTCCCCAGGAGCCTGTGCTATCCTCCAGGCTGTCTCTCTGGGGCCTGAGATTACCTGGTCCCCAGAGCCAAGCTTAGGGGGTGGAGGGGGAAAGGTACATGTATGAGAGCAGAGGTAGGAGGGCAGGGGAGGAAGAATGAACACTGATTCTAAAAGGGGCTACACTTGGCATGTCCTGGTGGAGTAGTGGTTTGGCCCACTGCCTCCAGCCCAAGCGTAGTCCACATACATCCCCAAGGACCCAGGTTTGCATCCCAGGTGGGGGAGAACAACCAAGATGAACAACTAAATAAAAATAAATAAAATGCTTCTTCCTCCTCTCTCTCCCTTCCTGTTCGCCTTCACTCTTATACCTGCACTTTTCCTTTAAAAAATAAGAAAAAATTTTTAAAAATAAGAGACTGGACTTGAACTAGGGCTGCTCCCCCCCGCAGAGAGCTGAGTGTCAGTCTAACAGACCAGCTAATAAGCCTCGGAGCCTCTGAAATGCCTCTAGAAAAAGACACACACACACCTCCCAACACACAGACCTCATCCATTTCTAGGGCCACGAAATAGACCGTGTCTCTGCTGGTTGGGCACTCACAGCCGCTCTGGGCTCTGCGGCACCCTCCTGCGCCCTGCCATCTCTTTCCTTTCTCCTGCCTCCTCCGGAGCACTGTTAGATTTCCCCCAGACCCAGGGTGAGCGCGGAGAGGAACCCAAATCTTGACTCCAGGGGCACCTCCTGCCCTCTGACTCTCCCAGAGACCAGAGAGTCACAGTCAGTGGGGAGGCCACCTACCCTGATGTCAGCTCCTCAAGGAAGCAGAGTGGGGGTGGGAACATGACACCGCTACTGGTCCCTGGAGAAAGAGCGGCCCTCCTTATCTTATCAGATTCTCTGCACTCTTCAAGTAGAGCCTACTGAGATTGGCCTCCTAACCCAAACCAGCTCACCTGGTGATGAGAAGGAGAGCAGAGAAAGGAAAGCGAGGGTGAGGGATGGGGAGGGAGGGGAAGTGTCCTCTTTGCAGATGAGAAAAGGGAAGAAATAGACAAAACGTGTTGGACACCTTTTGTACCCGATCAGATAGAGACCGTTCATCAACACATCAGGACATCTACAGTCCGTTCAACCCGAGCTCCCCGATAATGCTTGCCCACACCCCACACTTAGTTCTGAGACCAAACAGCTCCTCAACCAGATACCTGCAGAGTAACAAACCGCCAGGTCCCTGTTCAACAAGCCCGACTCCTCTGAAGGTTCTCTGGGTGCCGACAGCCTCCAGAGCCCGAATGCCAGGTTTCACCAGGAACCACAAGCCAGACGCTCTTTCCCAGACAGCCACGTGGAGGCCCCCAACACTGTCACCAACTTCTCACGGCTCAAGACACAAGGCAGACACCATCTTGTCCTCTAGAATTAGGCTGAAAGGCCACAGGATAAGGAGTAGAACGAGACCCCTCCCTGCCCACCTCTGTGGCCCGTCAGGTGCACGGTGCCCACAGAGCACCTGCTTTCCTTCACCAGCCCAGCAAAGATCTGGGAGCCAGGAGTGAGCATCAGGACCAGGGAAAACTGCCCTGTGCTCCCTCCCATGTGCTCCAGCACCGAGCTACTGCTTTTCTCCTTTCCGCCGCCTGCTCTCTTCCCCGTCCTCTCAACAGCCTCTCTGATGCCTGGACCTGCGCCTACAAGGCGGGTATGGCTCCCTCCAGCCGGCTGCCTTTCTCTCCTCTAGCCGGAGCTGCCAGTGCTTCCCTGGCTTCCCTGGTGGCTGCTGGTGAGCTCACTGCAGAGAGGGCAGGAGGGCAGGGCTGAAGGCAGGCTGAGGACATCCAGAGAGCTAATCTGCAACACCCAGGAAGCAGGGACAGCCCTCCCTTCCTCTCGGCCTCTCCCACGCTCCCTCCTGCCTGGGACCAGTGCTGTGTCCAGCAGCCCCACCGCTGCTGCTGCTGCTGCTGCTGCTGCCGCCATCAGCCTCCATAGTGCCTGCCTGGCGCAGTGGCCAAGCTCCGACCCCCAGACCTCCCCTCCCTCCCAGGCCACATGCTTTGCCCTGCTGCCTTTTTCCTCCCTGTCTGGCCTCCCTTTTCCTTCTTCACCTCCTCCGAAGGCCTCTGCAACCCCGCTTCCCTAGCCCCGGTCTGGTCAAGCAGCTGCCCGGAGCTCTGACTCCCTCAAACCACCTCCAAGCCCTCACAGGACGCCCCCAGAAGTCCCCCGTGGCCCAGAGAAGCAGGACTCATTTCTACACCCAGCTCAAAAGCCTCTCCCTCTCATTCTCGCTTGTGTCCTCCCCTTTCCACCTGCATCTCACCCTCCCCTCCCTGAGCTACTGAGAATTCACTCTCCCCCACCCGATTTGGGGAGAGGCTCCTGGACCCCTGAGTCCAGGAGATGCCATGTTTCCCTGCACCTGCCCCGAGGCTACGGCTCTGGTCTGAAGCAGAGAGATAAGCTACCTTTGGTTACACAGACCGGGGTGCAGACCGCTGGCCTGTGAACTGAATCAGGCCCGAGAAGTGTTTTCTTTGGCAGCAGAGTTTGTAAAGCAGACCTCACTGCCTCTCGCAGCACCTGGGGGTCTGGCTCCTGTCTGTGCTGTCCCCACATCTCAGTCTTGTCTGCGGGCTCTCCCCTGACCTTCCCTGCCATGGCCCCGAGGACATCTGTGCTTAAGACACCTGGGCCACAGGACATCCTCATCGCTGTCCCCCCGACACGTTTCTTGCCAGTGTGTGCTTTAGGGCACTCCTTTTAGCCCCCCACAACCCTGCGATAAACCTGCCCTCATGTATGCCAATGACTTTGTTTCTCTCTCACACACATGTGAAAAGCACAGTATCCTATCATAATACCTTTCCAAGATCAAAGGAGTCCACTTACTTCTGTGGCTGTTGAGGGTGGGGAGGGGAAGCCAGGCTCTCCCGTCTCCCACCCTCCCTCCTACCCACTTCCTCTTCCACCTGCGAGTCCCAGGTCTGCACTGAAGAGTCCACCTGGAGGCCTAGACAGCATCGTGACACATTCAAGCTGCACCTCTCAGTGCTAAAGCCTCTTCAGTGGGAGGAAACCAGCTCCACCCCGCAGCGTCGTGGAAGGCAGAAACTCCCAAGGTGGTTTCATTTCCCACCTGCTTACCGTTTCATTTGTTCTTTGGGCATTGGTTGTACCACACTGTTTCCCACTCTTTGGGCCCATCAGGGGCTCTGCTTTCTGCTTTGGGACCTGCTGGCTGACTGGGCTGTGTGGGCTTAGCCGGACCTGTATCTGTTTCCCTGTGAGAATCTGAATCCTGGACATCTGGCTTGGTGGGAGGAGGGTTAAGAGAAGAAGCAGCAAGAATTCGAGTATCGGCCGGCCAAGTTAACACTCTTCACTGCATTCATTGGAAGAACAGAATGTGGCAGCTACATTTCAGCACAGTTTCCTCTGACACAGAAACTCCAAGTCCAGGTGGGAACACGAAGGGGCTAAGGATAGACCTGCTCGCCAAGAGGCAAAGCTAGAAAGTAGCTGGGACTGGAGATGGAGGAAGCAGGGAGAGACGAGGGAGCACCTGATTTAGCTGAAAGTGCTCCTTGGTGCATCCTGCTGAGAAGCAGGGCCCCCCTCCCATGCGGGCTCAGAGGGAACCCCTCTTCAGAGTGCAGGCTCTTGGGGGAAGAGAAGTTGATTCATCTTCTGCAGCAGTTACTGCTATTGCTACTCTTTTCCTGAAAGCGTTAACATTCTTACTCACAAGCCCCATCACACATACACCCACATGTCCCATGTACATTAGAACAAGCCTGATTTCCAAAGCTCCCTACCATGCCCACTTCCAGCAGTGCTCTCATACCCCAGACCGATGGGCACGGCAACCCCCTCTGCCTGTGGCCACATGCACACGAGCCCTTGCCCTCCCTGACCACTCCCTCCCATCATATCCTTCCCCGGGCACCCCGTGTCCCTTCTCGGGGGGCTGCTTGGGCCTGGCACCATTTCCACTTGGCGAATTCCCCCTGTGGCCCCTGTATTGAACTGTTGTGTTGTCCATTTCCCTGTGACAAGGGCTCTGGTTACAGAATTATTGATTGGTTTTCATGCAGACAGATGGGTCCTTCCCAGCTCCCATTGAAATCCCTGACTGTATGGGCTGATTGCTGCCTCTCAGGGTGCAGGATTGCAAAGCAGACCACCCTCCAAGCACCCTCCTTCGCCCGCGCTGCGGACGGTAATAAATGGAGGCGGCCTGAGCGGTAATAAAAGCAATCGAGTAGGTTACCTGTACAGACACAAGATTTATGCCTCTTCATATTTGATGCGATTGTTTTATTGAGTTTTCAGAAGAGTTGGGTCACCCTTTATTTATTTATTTTGGATTTTCCCTCTCATTTCTTCTTGGCCTCACCCTCCAAAATCCAAGTGGAGCTGTCATTAGGAATAACCCTTCCTGTCTTCCTCTTCTCAGGAGTTGCCATCTGAGACAAGAACTCAGGGCAACCAGCCATTGCTCTCATCCGAAAGCCATTTTGTGGCCTAGACGCCCACTCTGAGGCCAGCCAACGGGAAGTGTCAGACCAACATGGCAGCTGGCCAAGAAGCCCAGGCTAACATAGCGAAGGGAGCAAACGTGAACTTTCTAGGAAGATAACCCCAGTCACATGTCTTCCATGTCATTGTAATGATGGACAACCTTGGAAGTCAGTAACCCTCTCTGTGAAAAGACAGATGAGCAAGGCTTCTCAGGTAGAAACGGACACATCTGTCTGCTACTGGTGACCAGGTCTGCAAAGCGCAGAGCCCCAGAAGGCAGGCTCTCCCTTTCCTCTGAGGGAAGAAGACGTCTTCACCCACCATGAGTCCAACAGCCCTCGCCAGCAGTGTCAAAGGTATAGAGATATGGCCAGTAATGCTGCCTCTCTGGCTAAGTCAGCTCCAAGAGTGCAATGTGCAAATGCTCTTGAACCCGACGTTCAGCGAGGGAGGTGCAGACCTCCCCTGGACGTGGCTGCGCTGTGCCCTGGGCTGAGATGAGTGGGCCCCTTCTTATTTTGAAGGAGCTCTGAACAGACAACTGGTAAACCACCGCCTCCCCACTGCCAGCCCTCAAATAGAGAATGAAAACCTGTGAATTACACAGGATGATGGCATTCACAAAGCACTGGTCTGTGGCCTCCTAGAGTCCTTTTACCAGTGCTGGGAGAAGGCACCTGCTTCCTGGGAGCCAAACAGGCAAGGCAAGAGTGAGGGTAGCCGGTCATCAGGGAGAAACTGACTCTGGGAGAGTCCACCTCTGTGATCTAAGAGCAGGGACCCTAGAGATGCTCTGACCCCAAAGAGTGTAGGGCAGGCTGAACCGTTCAGAAAGCCAGGGTCAGATTGTCAGCTCATTCCAAGACAGCCCCCCAGGGGATCTTCAGTAACCCTAGACTCTCTCTGGAGTTTGTGCCTGTTCTTTCAAAGGAGCTGTATTCTCTGCCCAGAGTAACAGCCACGCCTGAAGACTTTGGCATATTATCAGGAAAATCCTCCTGCCACGTCAATTGCTCAGCAAAGTAACGAGGTGACTTTTCCCCTTGCCGTAGCATGCCTCTTCCTTCATCTCTCCACCTCCGGGCCATTCTCCACACAGCGTTTCAATCTCACCTGTTTATAAACACTGCCTTCAAGAGCTGCAGCGTAAAAGCTGGCACCTCCACGCTCGGCGATCAGTAACCCAATATTGAGCATGATTCAGATAGACTCCAAATGCTAAGCAAACCAGACAACCCTCCAGATTTGTCACAGTGGTCTCTGGGGGCAGAGGGGGTGGGGCGCCTTCTTGACCTACTCAGAGAAACCTTGCCATGAGGATCTGCCAAGGGAGAAGGTGGCTGGAGGTGACTTTATCGCGACAGAATCAGAGAAAGCCAAAGCCAATTTTAAAGCAGGAGAAGCAATTTAGTTTATAACCATGACAACATATTTCAAGAGCGGCGACAGCATCTGTTTTGGGGAGGAGAAGATGAAAAACCTTACGATTTGGCTCAGGTGGGCGAGCATGTGTGGACTTCTTTCTTGCCAACTGCCCGCACATGCCCAGCCTCACTCATACCAGTTACGAAGCCCCTGCACAAGCAGGTACCTCACCAACAACACGCGTTAAACTCAGAGCCACCCGGCCCCTTAGGCACCACACTTCTGCACAGGACAGCTCCAGACTTCTCCTCCAGCAAGTGAGAATCCACACAGTCCCTGCTATCACCAGCGCCAGCAAACTAAAAAATAAGCCCTTGATGAGACTCCAGGGTGAAACAAGGCATCGCAGATAAACGTTTGCTTTCGGAGCAAAACACCTAGGATGAACTAAGGACTCAGGACTCTGTACACAGACGCAACCCTGAAGACCCAACGCAGCAGCGCAGGGACACCCTGGGAAGCCCTTGACATGCTTCCCAAAACATGACCCCCAGTAGCATTCTGTCCCACATTAAAATGGGAATAGCTGGACCACTCCTTGCTGACAGAGCAAGCCAGGGAACTTCCTGGGGCTGGCCTCTCCTCCCTCTCCCTCTCAATCTCCAGCCACACCTGCCCACATACCCAAAGGCAGCCGGTTGCCCTCTGCCTTGAGCAGTGCTACCATGTTGAGCCTTTCTTTCCCCCACTCTCACCCCACTCAGGGCTCACATCTCTGCTTTCTCCCACTTCCGGCGGGTGCACCTCAAGGCCTCTGGCGCTTGATCCTGAGTCCCCTAAGTCCTGTTCTCTGTGGCTTTTCAGGATGAGAGATTTCCCAATTTCTGTCTTAGCCAGCTTCCCAAAACATCTCAGCTAGTGAGAGGTATATGCTGGGGAAGGGGGAAGACAAGGGGTGCTAGACAGGGTGCTATTCCACACCTGCCTAGAGAACTCCAATCCTCACCCAATAAGAAAAGCAGTCACCTTAAGGGTTACATCTGGTTTAACCCTCAAGGTATACACCTCCCATTGCTGACAACAGCATTTTTCCAGACACTAGCACCCAGTCCTTGCTCCTAGACTGCACTCCTCCAAGAGCTCAATTCCAACTCACTTCCAGGACCAGCAGCCCGGCAAGAGTGGGTGTCTCCTGGCAACTTAGAAAACAATGCTTTGTCCCCTTCCGCCTTCTTAATCACCACTCCAGCCCCAAGGCTCTCCCAGTTTCCCCTCCAACTTTAAAATGCAAAAGCTCCATTCCTCTCCCAAACCTCCTCCCACCTTTCTCAGGTCCTTTGGAAGGTGCCTGAGTGTCAGACTGCTTTGCTTTCAATACCTGACTGAACCAGGCCCAGGAAACTGGAGGGTGTTCGGAGGGTGTATAATTAACTGATCAGTATTATGTTACCCTGTTCATAACTGAATAACCATTTTAATACAGATGGCACACACTGGGATAATTTCTGGGGTCGCCTCGCAGTGCGTTACAACACGAGTGTGGCAGAGGGAATCTTCTTTAGCCAAGGTACATTCTACCAGCTAATTTTACCTGCTGTTTTCAGGATGATTTGGGATAATTCCATATCATTTGCAAAATATTATACAAAAAAAAAACCCCTTGATACTTGATGCCAGTTTCAGAAAAAGGCACCATCTGAATTATTAACTGTCCTGAGAATGAGCCGAGAAAGAGCACAAAGAATAACCAGGGTAGGGAAACCCTCTGCAGCCCTAGCATATGGGGATTTGCCCTAAAATGGGGTGGGGGGAGCACTAAAAGGCCGGCCAATGTTGTCTGGAACTTGCACTGGGTGTCCGCAGATGGAAGGTTGTTCAGTTCCCTGACATGAAAGTAAGCCTGGGTTCCTGTGTCCCACAGCTGTGTCTCTGCCCACTACAACAGGCACAGCTACCCACTGGCGGCCGGGGCGAACATACATGCGATGTGCAATGTATTGTCTCAGCGAGTGCACCCACCGGAGTGGCTTGGGGACTGGGAAATCCCCTGGTGACTCCAGTTGGTGTCCTACCCACCTAGCCTGTCACTGGTGCTGACGTGAGTCAGATAGACAGAGGCAGCCCCTAAGGTTCAGCCTCAAGGTCTAGAGCTGTCCTTCCCTGCCTGGCATTTCACTCCTTACCCAGCTCCTGTAAGTCCTCTACTCTCCTCCAGTTGCTGGCTGAAGCTTGCTCTGCAGACCTGGATCCCTGGCATAGAGACCGGAAATGTGGGTTCCCGGGAGGCAAGCTTTGTGGGAGTTGGCCCGGAGGGTGGGGGAGCAAGGACAGGCGGCTGCCCCTGGGGAAGGGAGCATGCCTTTAGAAAGGGAAGTCTGTTTGGAGGCTATAAATAGACTCTGGTCATTTTAAAGGCTTCGGCTGGGCTTCGGGCTGTGATTGTCTCTAGATACCGAGGCGCGTAATCTTGGAGTCTTAATTACCACAAACACTTGGATTCATTTCCAGGACGCCGGCAGGAGAAGCCTGGCAGGGAATAGCCAGCCCTGAGCTGGAGACAAACCTGTGTGTCTGTCTGTCTCTCTTTCTGTCTCTCTGGTGCCCTTTTCCCTCCCAAAGGACTGAGGGACTGAGAGCAGGGAGGAAAGGTAGAGGCCAAAGAAAGAGCCAGGTGCTGGGAGACAGGAGCTGGGACTAGTAGTCCCGCCCAGGGCGGCCTGGCCGCTCTGCTCACCTGTTGATGGAAGAGACGCTGGGCACCGTGTCATTGTCGCAGATGCCCTCAGCCAAGAGCCGGTCTCGGATCTCCCAGGCGAACATAGTTGGGTTCTGACGCTTGTACTCGGCAATCTTGTCCACCACTTTGGGCGTTGCCACTTTGGGTTTGGAGCCCCCGATCACTCCTGGCTTGATGCTGCCAGTCTCGTAGTACCTGCGCCCGAAAGGCCGTGGGGTCAGCAAGAAGCAGGCGGTGGCAGCGGCGGGAGCTGCGGGTTTCAGAGCTGCTGAGGTACTCTCCCACCTGCTCGAGGCAGCAGCTTGGAGGGGAAAGGCCCAGGGTGGCTGAACTGTCTTCCAGAGGGCACTTGGCCTGGGCAAGGGATTCACGGGAAGGATGAGGGGGAGGATGAAGGGGAAGCTCCCTCCAGGGTGGCAGTCAGGCCACCAATCTGAGTAGGTGCCTCTAGAAGTGAAAGCCTGGCTTCCTTTCCCACCAAGTGCAGCATCCCTGTGGGGGCCTGGCACCTCTCTAATGCACATTTGTCTCCTGTTGAAGACCCATTTTCACTCTCCACCCTATTTCCCTAACACCAGTCCTAATGAACTCTGCTAGAAGAGGGTCCCCACCCTTCTTAGAGACAGAATCTGGCTGCCTTCTGGAATACCCTGGAGCAGGGCAGGCACTGGGGGACTGGGCTCCATTCCCATTCCTGGACCCCTGGCCATCACCTAAGTGTCCTCTCCTGGAGGAGTGCATCTCCAGATAACCCATAAAGGGGATCTTTTCCCTCTGCTGATGTCCTCAACTTTCAGCCACGACCTGGGGCTGGAGACCCACGGCTGGCAGGGGAAGAAGGGGCAGCCCGGAAGCCCTCACCTGCCCAGGATTTTGCTGACACAGCCGTGGCTGACCCGCAGCTGCCGGGAGATGTCGCAGGGCCGCACACCCTGGTGGGCCAGCTCCACGATGCGCTGCCTCACCACGTCGGGCAGGGGCCGGCCGTTCACAAACACCCCCCCAAGCTGATTCACACCCCCGTGCCCTGCTGGGGAGAGACAAGAAAAAAACACAACACCCCACACAGCAGGGACCGGTCATTAGTCAGGGTCTGTGGCTCAGGACCGGGGAAGGGAGCAGGCAGGATGGAGGAGCATCTTCCCGAAAAGGCGGAGGACTGGGGATTGGAATCCGCAGAGATTCGGGAGCGCTGGCTCTGGGAGGGGACTGGGGAAGAACTCCCCTTGTAGAGCAGAGCCAGGCGAGGGAGAAAGTCCGGAAAGAAAGAGGAGCAAGGCTAGGGAAGAGAAGGAAGGGGCGCAGAAAGACAGCAAAGGTAGAATTAATGCCAGCAGCAAAGAATGTAGGAAAGAGAGGAAAGGAAGGAGGTGATTGAAGTAACCCCAGCGGAGCTTCCCACCTGAGCCGAGGGAGAGAGGGAGCTGCCAGTGGCAGGGTTGGTGGGCAAATGACTGGGTGGGGGGCAGTCCTCAGTCCTGGGCCAGTTGATTCTATACATCAGGGTTCAGCACGGAGAAGGGTTAAGTCACACACACACACATCCTTTGCTTCCTATCTTTCCCCCTAACTTTATTTTTAATAGAATTTGGAGTTTCCCTACTTCTTTCCCTGTGTTTTTGCTTTTGTTTTGTTTTAGAATCAGGAGTGTTTCTTTATGTTTACTATGGTTGGGGGTGTGGGGTGGCCTCCCTAGTGTCAGAGTTCAAAGAGAGCCAGGTGGAGGAGGGAAGGCGGCGAAGGCAGGGTCGGGAGTCTGCTGCCTCCGAGGCGGGAGAGCCGCAGTGTCGGTAGCGACGGGAGAAGCAGGCAGCTCCGCTCTCCTGCCGGCGGTGCTGCGCCGGACTGGGGCCCACTGCCTGCTCGGGGCACACGGTACAGGTCGCCTGAGTGGGTTAAGGGCTCAGCGGGCACCATGTGCGGTCAACCCAGGCCAGCCTGCGTCCCTCTGAGCCCTGAGCACCTCGCAGCTGCCCAGGAAACGCGCTGCAAGGGCGTTTGCTCTCCCGGCCAAAAGCAGGGTTTCCGACCTGACTGCGGAGCGGGTTCCCAACCTCGGGGCTCAGCGGGCCACCCGGTGCCAGGCTTTGAGGCTGCTGCCCGGAGCCCCATTCTCCCTGGCCTACAGCAGTATGGAAATCCTGCACCAGAGACCGCCACCCGCAGCTGCGGTTCCTGACACACCAGCGCTTTCCGGCTGCCGAGTGGGATCCGACCCGCTAGCGACCTGCAGCCCCTGCCCTGCCAGCCCCGGGCGACTTTCGGAAAAAGCGGGGTCTGCACCGGATCCTGTCTCTCCGGTGTCCTTTGGGGGAAGCGGGGGCGGGCGGAGAACAAGGGCGGGTGAAACCTCTGGGAACGGGCCTCAGATCGGGAGGCTGGGGCACACCAGAGCCTCTCTTTTTACCCCATCCCGCCAGGTCTCCCGACCCCACTCCTTACCCCCTCCCTTCAAACCCCGACCATCAATAATTTAGGCCCCGGGAGAACTCGCGTTACCGGTATGAAAAGGCGGCAGCTGCGGGCAGATTAAAGATGAATAATTCAGCCTCCCTGGGCTCTGGGCCCGGACCCCTCATCCCCAATCTAAGGGGTGGGGATGGAAGGGGACACAGCGGAGTCCAGCGCCGGGCCGGGCCGGGCGCGGAGCTGGGCCTGGAATGCGCCACTGCCGCCGGCGCCGACTCCGCGGCGGCTGCTTGCCGGCTGGCCCACCAACCCGCAGGCCCAGCCGCAGCGCTCCCTTCCTCCGACCACCTTCGACTCGCCACGCTCCTTTTTGGGTTTTCTAGTGTCACTCAGTGGGCGGCCGGGACTCAGCGGACCCCCGCGGAATCGGCCGGAGAGGAGGGCGCGAGCCGAGAGCAGAGACGCCGGGCCGGGAGGCCGGGCGAGCGGGGCGGAAGGTAGCGAGCGTCCCAGGTTCCATCCCCCCCGAAACGGAGCCCGGGCTACCTGGCTCTGCTGTAGGACTCCCACCGCCCACCGAAGCCCCCGCCTGGATTGTCCCGTGCTTGGAAATTATTTCGGGAAATATATTTGTATTCCTGGGGTGTTTCTTTTAAATTCCCCCCTGGAAATACATGCTTAGAGAAAAAGATAGCTCTCCCCGCTCAGCTTTCTTGTCTGAAGGACAGAACACAACCAGGTCTAAAAAGTTTTCCTGTGAAAAGTTACAAATCATCCTTAATTATTAATCTACAGAGAAGGTAAAGTTTTCTATTTAGGATATTTTTTAAGTCTACCAAAAAAAAAAAATCTCGGAATTATTTTCCAAGCTAAGATAGGACATGAATTAGATAAATTCAGATTGCATTAAATTTCTCTTTTCCTATTTTTTCATATATTTTCTTCCCGCTCCTCTTTTTTTTTTTGTGTGTGTAACATCCTTTCTGTCTTATTTCCCTTCCCTTGTTTTGATTTCTTGCTCCTTTATCCCCACTTCAGCATTTGCCTTCCTTTTGTTCTTCCCCTAGTTTTCTCCCTCTTTGCCTAACCCCTGGCCAGGTCACTGGCTGAACCCTCCTCACCAGGGAGCAGAAGGCCACCAGGAGCCTCTAAAACTGGAAGCAGAGCTTTTCTCTGGTGGTGGTGGGGTGGCTTGGAAGCCTCCCCCATTGCTTCTCCGTCTTCCGTTTCGCCTTAGAACCCCTCTTTGTTATTAGAGAACCTCCCAAGGAGAAGGGAGAAAGACAGCCAAGGCGTCCTGACAAACTCAGACCCCCAACTCAAGGAGAAGAGAAGAGGAAGGAGAGGGAAGGGAGGTGAGAAAAGAAGAGGAAGTATTTCTAACCGAGCCACAGGCAGCCTTGACGGAACTGGCTGGGCTGGGAGATGTTGGGAGCTGAGGGTCAGGAGGGGGCACCCTACCCCCACACTCTTCTACCTGGTGGTGGGACACAGGTGCTGCCCAGGTTAGGAGTTTTCTCCTGGACACCCACACTCTTAACTTCAAGAAAGGTAAAGAGTCGAAGGAGGCAAGGGAAGCAAATGGAGAGAGAGGGTAGAACAAACACAATACAAAATCCTGAAAACTCCCTGCCGGCTAGTCCCAGTGGAGGATGAGAGGGTGACCAGGAAGTAGGGTGACTAGACACCAGGCTGAGTGTTGTGGGTCTAGGACTTTAGAAGCAGGTGAAAGGCAGGCAGGTAGGCAAATGATGGCCACGAGGGAAGGTAGGCAGGCAGGTAGAGGGAAAGGATGAGTGACAGAGAGGAAGAGCGCAGAGAAATTGAAGCTTTTAGGAACATTGGGAAACGAAAGAGGAAGAATGAAAAGGGGGACGCCGGGAAAGCCAGAGTGGCCTCCAAAAAAAGACTTGGGAGTGGAAGGCCAGGGCTGCCGCAGGATGGGACCGGGTCGGGACCGGGAACCCCAAATGGGACAGGAGCCGGGCGCCGGTACTCACGGTGCATCGCGGAGAAGGGGTCTGCTTTGCAGTGCATATCCATGGGGAGGCAGAGGAGCGGGAGCAGCGCGGCCGCCGCCGCCGTGTCGCCTCTCAAACTCAACTTCAGGACTTGAGGAGAAAAGGGAGGGAGGGGGGGTGAGCGGGTGCCCGGCTGCAGCGGGGTGCTGGAGGGCGAGGGGGGGCGCCGCGCTGCGCTCCCCGCGGGGACTCCTCCGGGGCGGGCCGGAGCCGGCAACCGCAGCGCCGCAACTTCCCACCGTCGGGGCGCGGGGCTTGTGGTCAGCAGAACGGCCCCGGGGCGGCAGGGCGGGCCGGGGGAATCTGGGGGCGCATGGCGCACGCCGCAGCTGCGGCCGCGGCTGAGGCTGGGCGGGGGAGGCGGCTCGCTCAGCTGCCCCGGAACCCGGTCATCCGAGAGGTGGCGGTCGGAGCGGGCGAGAAGCAGAGGCGGCCCGAGGGCGGCGGGCGGGGAGCCGGGTCGCTCCAAGTGCCGACGAGTTGGCGAAGTTGGCAGAGAAGTAGCAATCCTCGGGACGTCCGAGCGGGCGCCTTCAGGAGGGGACAGCACGAGCCGGGCCCCCGCCCCGGAAAAGGCCGGCGCGCGCTGCAGCGGCCGGAGGGCCGGAGGGAGGGAGGGAGCCCAGCGGCGCCGGCAGCGGTGGGCTGGCCCCAGGTGGGTTGCGGCTCCGAGGAGACTCGGCCGGAGACTGGAGCCTCCGCTCCCGGTGTGTGTCTCTCTAAAAGCTGCAAAGCCCCCTCCAGACCCTCTCCCCCTCCCCGCGCGGAGAGATGGATGACTTGTCAGACAAAGGCAATAGATTCCACCACTCTGTGATTCGCCAGCGCCGGAGCCCGGAGCTTCGGCGAGGAGGGCCCCGCGCCTGTCACTCGGGTGCCGGCAAGGGGAGGGGAGGGGAGGGGGAAGCGGGAGGGAGGAAGGGAGCAGCGGGCGAGGGAAGGGAGAGGGCCGGGGGAGGGGGAAGGAGAGCCTGGGATTAAAACTACACTGAGAAACGAAACTCGCCGATAAGATAAACGTTAGATAAGGATAAAGAGCGACCAGTCTAATGAATATTCAGGCAACGACTGAGGGCCGCGCGGCGCGTTGCGCTCGGAAGCCGGGCTCTAGCCCCAACTCACCCAGCCCAGCCGTCTGCCGACCGGTGCCCGCCTGGGCCACGAGGCCCCAAGCCCAGTCCGCATCCCTGGTCCTCACCCCCCTAACTGCGTTGAGTTCCCTTCCGTTCCTTCCTGGTTCTTCCTTCCTCTCTCTGGTCCTTCCCTTTCGCCTTTCCCTCCAGAGGTAGATCCCCACCCATGAGCCCCCAATTCTCATTCCGGGACAAAGTGTCCGGCAGTTTGTCCTCTTCCGTCCCACACGCGGCTGCACCTAGGGATTCCTTCGTCCCCTTCCCCTCTGGGGGTCTGGGCAGCCAGTTTAGAATCGAACTGGAGCTCTCCGGCGAGGACGCACCTGCATCAGTGGGACCCACCGGCCGGTGGGAGAGCCTGGAGACTTGACTCCTGGACCCTCGGTGGCCTGGGAGAAGGGCTTGGGGAGGGAGTGTGCAGAGAGACTGGTCGCTGGCGGCAGGGGACGCGGGAGCAAGCTCTCCCCGGCTGGGGAGAACAGGCTGCGAACGACGCTGAGCGCCGCCCGCTGCCGGCTCGGCATCCCGAGCTGGCGCAGGAGGTGCAGCGCGCTCCGCCCGGCCCCACTCCTGCCCGAGCCGCCCGCCCAGCCTCCGCAGCCTTGGTCCGCACTCGCTTCCTCGCTCGCTCAGGTCCGTTCGCACGCACCAGGCAGGAGAAGCCCTTTGTCTCCTAACTGGTTAAGTACAGAATATCCGGGAGATCTTTATGAAATATTTTCCCTCATCTCATAAATCATCTTGGCACTTCAGCTGATGTTTTAACTCCCGTTCCCTCCCCCCGCTTCCCTGGGTCTGCGAAAGGGCGGCTCAGGGAAGCCCGCGCCGCGCACTTGCCTCCCGGACTCAACGCGCCTCTGGCTCTCGCCTGCAAATCCTAGCGACCAGGGAAGCTCCGCGGACCCGTGCCGCTGTCCCTCTGGCCGGAGCCCAGGCGGCATCTAGAAGAGGGGCCGCACCCGCCCAGGAGAACTCCTATCGAGGCTCTTGGGCCCGGTTTCTCCGAGCGCCGTTACTCGGGCGAGGCTTAGGCCAGGCTCAGCTGGACTGGGTTCTGAGCCCTCATATCTTAAGGGGTCGCTTTGCTGGGATCCTGGTGTTTACTCTGCCCCCTGGATCCTCCGGTGCCCGCTTGGCTTAATCCACTTGCCCAGTAGTTGATGGAAGGAAAAAACCTCCCCCTCTCCTCACTTCCCTCCCAGCTCTCACCCCCACTTTCTCTGGACTGCAGAGCTGGTCCCTTGGGCAAAAGGTTGTAGGCGTAGGGTCCAGCCACGAAGGTCAGTCTCTTCCTCTCGACACCTGCAGATGGCGCTCTCGGGTTTGCTTTGGCCTCACAACCCCACGAACACGCACCAACTTCGTGTGTGGAGAGAAAAAGGAAAACAGTTCGCAAAGGGGAACAGCTCTCAGGCCAGGGAGCAAGGGGGCTCTCGGGCGGTATTAGGCGGCTCATCCTGCAGTTTCCTTTAGGGAGGTAATAACTCCAGAACTGGAGAGGGGGCAAGACATCAAAGCAGGGTTCTTATTAAGAGGACAAATTTGTCCCAGGATGCCCTGTGTTGGCACAGGAAGTTGTCTGAACTAGCTGAGGAACAAAACTGTGGGTAGACTCCCCTCCACCCAAAGACTCGCAGATTTTTTTTTTTTTTTTTTTTTTTTTAGAATCAGCTGGACATAACTCTGTCACGCACACTATGAATGAAGTGTGGGCAAGGAAAAGAGGCATTTTCACATATCGGGCAAGAGTGTATTTTGCAAAAAGGGTGACTTAGTGTAAAGTGTGCGGGAAGCTGTACTCACACCTACCGCTCACGTGCACCCCCTGGGGAGTGACAGTCAACTCCCAGGTATCCCTGGGACGTGAGAATCTGTCCCTCCTGCCTAGTTCCTGGGATTCTCCCAACAGCACCGCAGTAGCTAGACACTCTCTCCCCCCAGGTTAGCCCCTGGCAGCTTCCTCCTAAGCTCAGCCCCTGGGTCTAGAAAGTCATAGAGCGAGGCTTGCTGGTGCTTAGAATCCTGCTTAGCAAGACTCAGCCGCTCCCTGGGGCTCCAGGATGGAGGGCCGGCCTACAGATTCCTCGTCTGGCACTGGCCTCTCTCTGATGATCCCTTTCCTGCTCATTCTTCCCTTCTTTCTTCTATCGAGTCTAGCAGAGGAGAAAAAAGCCAGAAAAGGAGGGGAGAAGGAAGAAGAGGAAAGAGGAAAAGAAAGAAAGAAAACAACCCAACCCCAAACACAACCGGGGATCCGACCTGTCAGGGTTGGTTGCTTTTCCCGTCTGCCTCTAAATGAACCTTTTCTCTCTTGTGTTTTCAAAGAGGCCTTTCCACCCCCCAACCAAGGGGCATTTACACTTCAAACAAGGCGCCCGCCTCCCTGCGGAAATTTAAAGGCAAATAAACTTTTGGGGAGTTGCTCTGATACCCATCTCGGGATTTGCTTCATTAGCCGCCTCTGTGCATCTGATCTACCCAATAAATCTTCCTCGTGGATCTCAGCTCCTTTGCCTTCTTCGCTCCCTTCCCTGCCAGGCTCGCCAGGTGCCCCAGCACCCGCCTCCCCCCTCCGTCCTTGCCTCCCTGCTTCTCCAGCCCAGGCTGCAGCTCCAGAGGAGGTGTTCCCCGGTGGTGGTCTGCACTGTTCCCCCTCCCCAAGTGTACCTGTGCACAGGATTGCCCGGCCCGGCCTAGCACTCTGGGCTCCCAGATGTGTTTCTGGGCAGACCACTTGAAGTGAAGTGCTAGCTCTGACCCTGTCTACTGTCCCTCCCTGCGGCTTACACCCACTGCCTTTGAGATCCTTCTGCTCCTGTCCCCTGGCCCAGTGCTTTCTTCCTGGGCAAGAAAAGGCAGAGGTATGGCTGTCCCTGGCCCAGACCCACCTCAATCAGTTTGGGAAGGCGACAGGATCACCAGGGGACCTGGAGGGGGTGCCCCTCCCAGTGGCCTGGACCTGCCTTCCTCCCATTCTTTCCACCTCCTGGGGAGCACAGGGGGAGCCAGGGCCTGGGCTCGGAGGGAGGGGATTAGAAATTCCGAAATTAAATGTATCTCCCTAGGAAATGCTCCCCACAGCGCGGACCAAATTAAACGCATTAAAGTTCAGGGGGGGAAAGCTCTTTAAAACCAAGGGGGGAAGAACTAGTCCAAAGGGAGGAGAAGCAGGAAAGGAGGAAGGAAGAGAGGAGGGCAGAGCAGAGAGCAGCTTGGCAGCCCAGCTCTTTTTCAGAATTAGTCCCAGTGCTGGAGGTCACCACCACCACCACCACCACAAAAAGAAAAAGTTCCTCTGACGAGTGAAGTCCAGGGCGGCCTGGGCCGGCTAGCTGCTAGGGCCCCGCGCCAGCCTCGGGGCAGATCCCCAGCAGCCCGCAGACCCGACCCCCTCGCCCCCAGGGCCCGACAGGCTCCTACCGGGCGTCGCCACTCCTCCTCCCCATTCTCTCCCGCCCCTCCCCCTCCCTAGCCCTCTGGTCACGTTGGAGGATGGGTTTTTTTTTTTTTTTTTTTTTTTTTTTGGAAGAGCTTCTGGTACAATATGGAGCACCACGGGCTGCAATTTCACACTCCACGGCACATTCCCCCTAAAGCTACTTTCTTTTTTTTTTTTCATCTAAGACCCCCTAATTTCTGCTTCCTCGCTCCCTCCCTTGCTCCCTCCCTCCCTCCTGCTTTCACTCTACTTTTCCCGCTTTTGTTCCCAATATTTGGGCTCCCCCCACCCTCCTACCCAAGAATCCCGGGGGGCCTGACTCCCACCCCGCCCGCGGTCTGTTGGTCCAGCGAAGGACGGGCGCACGTGCTGCGCCTTTATCCTCCCGGCCCCTCCCCCTTTAACCCGACTTCTCCTCACAAGAGGTCCCAGCGACCTGCCTGGCCCTTCACAGCCCCTTTGAGGGGAAACGACAATGCAAGCCACTTGGCCACCAAAGCAGCCTCTTAGCGGCACGGGCCTGCCAGGTGGCAGCCGCCAGGGAGCCACCCTGCTGGGAAGAGGAAAAAATAGAAAAGCTGGGAGATACTGGGCCGGGAAGTCCACGGGGTAGTAGTGGAGTGTCCTGCCCGACAGAGAACAAGCTAGCAGGGAGCGGCAGCAAGAGGCCCAGGGGAGTCCCTGTCCTGCCAGCTCAAATCGGGACACAGCCTGTCCCCTACTCTGCCCCCCAGACATTCATGGGCACGGGCACAACTGAAAGGACCACTCAACCCACAGTCCACAAGGAGAAGCCTCACCCACCCTATGTACAGACACTTGGCCTTTTTGAGTCTCAGTTTCCTCACCTGTAAAATGGGGTGGTTAACACCCGTCTAGCTTACTGCATGTCTCTAGCTAATAAGAAAGCATTCTGAAAACCAAACGTGTCTGCAGTAGATCAAGGAATAACTGCCCAGATTTCCGAACCTTTCATCTTCCACAAAGGGAAGGAGGGATCTGGGCATTTGGGCACAACGGGGAGCGATGGTTTCCATCCAACTTGTATTCTACAAAGGTAACTAAAGGATTCCCTACCACCTCCCTTCCTATAGTTCTCCCTTTTAAGGATTTTTTTTTTTTTCTTTCCACTGACTATCCCACACCTGGTTCATGTTTCTCACTCTGCTTCTGTTCTCCTGCCACTCCACCATTCCTGCTGCTTCTTGCCCCCTGCCCGACTGCGCCAGCGCAGCTGCCAGAGGATCAGTTAAATCCACCACCACCCCACCCCCAACAGCCGGGTTAATAGTGGCCTCGGGCAGGTCCCCTTTGGGCCAGTCTGCCAAAACCATTGGGAGGAGCTGGCCCTTGGCGGCCACTTAGGGAAGGAAATCCCATCCAGTCCGGTTCCAAACAAAGAAAGTTGGTCTTTCCAGGACCTGCAGTCAACCTGCCAAAGTCAGAGCGAAAGGAGACTGTGGCGAGGAGAGGCCTGGCAGAGGGGAGGCGTGGAGGGGCGAGAGAGTTGGGGAAGGAAGGGGACGTGAATGGAGTGCTGAGGAAACGGAGAAGGCACCTGTCTCTGGAAGGCCTGAGGAGGCGGTTTGGGGGAAGCTGAGGTCCCCACCCGGCCATCTGCCCCTTCCCCGTCTCCCAAGGCCGGGAGAGAGAGTCCGAGTGAGGCTGAGTGCCCGGGCGAAGTAATGATTAACCCTCTTCTCCTCCAGGCCCTGAGCCCGCAGCCTGGTCAGGTTGTGGCCAAGGTGGGCCCCCAACGTCCTGGCCACGGCCACCGCAACCAAGGAGGCTGCGGAGGAAGGGGAAAGCGACAACCAGGGGCAGCCTAAAAGGAACGGAGTGCGAGGTGGGGGGAGCGCTGCAGATGCTGGGCAGACCGCGGGGAGCGGAATAGCCACCGCCGGTGGAAGGAAAGGAAGGGGCCAAACCCGGGCGAGCGCGCACCGCTCCCGGCGCTGAAGAATAGTTGGAGAGGGGCGGGAGGAGCCCGGCGGGCTGAGTTTCCCGGAGTTGCGTGCTAGCGCCAAAGCTACTCTCTCGGATCCATCCGCGGCGCCCGCCCTCCCTTCCTCCTCTCCCTGCAGCTGTGCGGATGTAAGGAGCAGGAGGAGAGCGCGCCAGAGCCGGGAGCGGGTAAGGCAGGGGAGACCCGCCAGCGACAACGGGAAGCCGAGGGCAGGGCCACCAAGGCGGGGGACGAGCTGCACGGCGCCGAGAAGTGGCTGGAGACAAAGGACTGGAGAGGAGGGGAGAGGGGAAAACGCGGGGGAGAGAGGGCGACTGACACTGGGCGAGAACCAAAAGAAAGCAGTGTCTCTGGGGACCGGCTGAGGTCTGTCGACTCCTGCCGCCTCCATCCAGCCTGGAGCCGGGACGTTGCAAGGGCTTTCGCCGCCCCCCTTGGGTTCCTGGTCCAACGGCCTGGAGCCCGGGATAGGGCAAGAGTGTTGTGTGGTCGTGTGTGTGTACGTGAGCTCAAGGGTTTGGCAGGCGGGGGTGAGTGGAGAGGGGAGGGCCTTCGCTATGGGTAGGACCCCTGCCCCGCGGCGGCGGCGGCGGCTGCACACCCCTGCCTTCCTCCTTCCGCGGAACTGAGCAGTCCACGAACTTGAAACAAAAAGGCTGAACCAAAACCTCCAGGAGTTAGGGCAGGGGAGAGTACTTTGGTTTGAGACTTTAAGGGTTACCGGCAATCATAATTATTTCATAACTTTCTGCAAGTCCTCCTGGGGTGGGGGTGGATGAGCTGCAAAGTAAATCTCAGACAGAAAAAGGCCGGGTTCCGGGTTCCGGTAGTTCTCGTCTGGGCCGGCAGTAAGCTCTAGACCCGCAGTGAACGAATATAGTGGAGAAATTGACTGACAGGAGGCAGCCTCTTCCCATTTCTAAATCAATTAAGGAGAATTTCTCCCCCGTCCTTGAGGGTTGAACGTCTGTGGGTGAGGGGATCGTATGAGTGTATGTCTGAATGTCGTGAGGGTGTGTAAAAGGTGTGTGTGAGGGTGCAGAAGGGTGTGTAGGCAAACAGCTGTGTCCCAGGCAGGGCTGACTTAGGCGCTCAGGACCCACATCCAGCACCTCCCCCTCCTCCCTCTCAGGGGCTGCTCTGAGGCCAAGGCCTCGGCAGCCTCTTCCAGAAGGGCCGCCAATCAATCCTGCAGGTCAACACAGCAATTAATAACGGGGTGAGGAGGCCTGGCAAAAGAGGGCAGGGAGGCGTTGGGCTGTGTCTCCCCCAGGCTCCAGGGCCAGGCAGGACCAGGGAGTGGGAGGGGTCTCTGAGGGCAGAAAGAAACCCGGGACTCAGGGAAATATAAGGGAGTGGCAGCAGGGAGTCAGAGAGTCAGCTGGGACAGACCGGTGGAATAAAAGAGAGAGCAACAAATGAACCTCTCTCTTTTTTTTTTTTAATGGTTCTGGGGGTGTAGGTGGCAATGGTAAAGACCACCACAGACCTAGCTGCTGGTTCTCTCCGCTTCCCCTTTCCCTGGCTGTTTCCTGACGATTTTCGCTGCTCCCGAACTGGCTCGATAGACTAAATCAAACCCGTATCCTTCGCAAACCCGGCTGCTGCAGTGGCGCCTGGGCATCCGCAGGCACTCTTGCTTGCTGGTGCGTGTGTTGTTGTCATTTTGAACTAGTGGTATGGGGCCAAAGGGGTGCAGGGACCGTCTGGGTGATGCGGAGGGGTCCCCTGGGGAACTGTATCCCAGCTGGATGCGGCAGATGAAAGATGAGGGACGCGGGGTGGAAGGGGGCAGCGAGAAAAGAAAGACAAGGTGGCTTGCTGGTCAGAAGACTCAGTTCCCATCTCATGGACACAGCTGTCTCTTGCCCAGCGCCCAGCACCCTGCCAGCCTCCCCTAGTCGCAGCGGGCTGGACCCTGAGCCTGCACTCATAGAGATGGGAGAAGGAGGGAAGGGAATGGGATGTGGGCACTGCTCTCCTGTTCGCCCAATGCGCAGGCACATCAGAGCCCTGGGCCCTTCTGGAGGATCCTGATCACCCGGACACTTGGGCCTTGACAGGTGCTCAAGGATGCCCTCCACCACTGTGCCTTTTCCTGCCAGAGGCTTTGCGGGTGGGAATCGGGCTGCTGCCTCTTCTGTGAGACCTGCCTGGGCCAAGAGCCCGGTCCCTGCATCTGAGGCCTATAAAGTGGGGAGAACCGCCTTCTAAGAGGTAAAATGGAAAAGTGGGAGTGTCGAAGCCTGAGCAAACAGGGACAGGGAAGGAAGGAGGGGTGGGAACAGGAGGCGGAAGGAGGCAAAATAGATTCAGATAGAGTGAGGGAGAGAGGAGCCCTGTGCAGAAGCGGAAGAGGGGGAGAGAGGTTCCCAGGAAGCCCCAGCCATTAGGTCTGTCCTTGGGCTGCATATTTATACGGTCGAGGGGGTGCACAGATGGGCTCTCAATTGAATTCCATCTTCAACACCATCAGAGATTGATTTTGTACTCGCTTTTAATTTTGCCATAATTAATTAGATCATTACAACTGTTTGCTATTGATCTCCCTACTTAAACCTCTGGTGCGAAAGGGTGGCCCAGAGCCCTAAAGGCCTGGGAGGCCACAGTTGACACTCCTGGGGGCACAGGTTCCCCGGAGCAGACAAAGCCCCCTAGGGAGAATGGAGGCCACCCAGGGACTGGACCCATTAGCTAGAAGAAGAGCAAAGCTTAGAGCAAAGAGCAAAGGGTAGAAACTGGATTATCAGCTGAAAGAACTAGAAACTGAGCTGGGTGTTGGGGGTGGAGAAGAGAGGAGGGAGGAAGAAGGTTTGGGGAAGGTGAGGAGTGAGACTGAAAAAGGCCTGAACTTAGTCGAAGACCTCTGGGAATTATTTGGAAAACTGAGAAATCTGATCCAACCTTCTCCTTCCTCTCCAATTCAAAACAAACTTGGGTCCCTGGCTTCCCATCCCTGTGGGGCACCTGGGAAGTGACAGCTGAGATGGCTGGCCTGGAAGATGGGGAAGTAAAGGCAAAAAGTGAGCAGCTTTTTGCTCCCTCAGCCCAGGTTAATAGCCACCTTCTGCACAGGGTCCCCTGGGGCCCACTACCTTTTCCCCTCCCCCAAATCTCCCTGGAGTTGTTTATTTGGGGGGTAGAGGCTTCTCCCCATGCTAGTCAGGCTCAGCTATGCCAGTGCTTGCACTTTTGGTTGATATTCAGATACACAAGTGTCTTGCACGTGTGCACACAGCTTGTCCCCATCCGCTAGCACACGTGCACACCCACACGCCCCTCTCATTTGAAACTAGGCCTTCCCACGCTCGGTCTTGGAGGAAGTTGTGCAAAATATTTGTGCAGTGAGGAAAGTGGACAGATAGAGCTTTAAACGCACACTTAAAGAGAAAAGCCAGGTTCTGCAAACAGACCAAGAGAAGTTGTGAAACTCATGTATTTCTGGATGGAAAGTTTTCAGTGGATTTAGAGGACGCCCAGCGGCCCCAGTGGTGGAGCGAGACCACAGAACCCCAGTGCTGAGATGTCACGTTGGCCCCAGCCCGGCCAGCACAAAAAGAAAGACAAATGGAGTCCGCCCTGGCCTTGGCCGCCCTCCTCCCTCTCAGATGCCGACCGCGCTGCCCGGGGAGCTGGCGGGTGGCTCTGACCCTTACCTGCCCGGCCCGCGCGGTGGTCCATGCTCTGCTCCTGGCCGCTGCGATGCGGACCTGAGTCTCGCTTCTCCGCTCTTCCGCGGCCCGACAGCACGACTCGCCTTGGCGGCCGCCGCCCCAAGATCTGGGCGCAGCCACCCGAGACCAAGCGGCTCGGATAACCCAGGCTGCCCGCCGCCTCGGCCGTGCGCTGGCTCGCGCCCGCGCTCACACGCCCGGCCGCGCCGAGGCACCGCCACGCGCGGGGAAGCCCAGGCTCTCCGCTCGCGCACACGCGCGCACACGCACCCGGGCCCCGAGCCAGCCGCAGGCGAGCCGGCGCCCGTGCGCCAGAGGCACCCTAAGACCGGATCCCAGCCCAGACGCCGCCGCACCCCTGCTCACCCCACCCCCGCTCACTGTGGCACCCTCCCGTCAGTCACACGCGCCGAGCTGGCGGCTCCTCTCTGGCGCACTCCCCAACTTTGTGCGGTTCTCCTGCCCGGCGCCCTCAGCTCTACTTTCTCCATCCCCAGGCTCCGTGCCTGCCTGGTGCCAGGGGTCTCAGCCTCCGTTCCCCAGACGCTTACAGATGCACCCCAACTTTCCCTGGCCCCACAGTGACTCCTGGGAGGTCCTGTCACCCAATGTATTGCAGGATTGCTCTCAAGGTCCCTCACAAGCTCATCTATTATGATTCTTCCTTTTTAAAAACTCAGAATAAAATTTAAAGCTGCTTGATTCCTTGCCCTTGTGTAGGTGATGAGGGGCTGAGGGATGGGGAGAATGAACGGACCCCTCCCTTGCATCTGTCACACTCACGGGACCACCCCTCAACCACCCCATCCCACCATATTCTCTTACCCCCAAGTCTCACCTCTCACCCCCTCAAGTACACTCGCACTTTCATCCCAGATCAAAGGCTCCCTTTAGCTTTGTCCACATCATATACTCCCAACAAGGGCTGCACACCTCTGACACCTTTGTCACAAGTCTCCCTCAAGCCTCTACTTCTTGCGCAGGCACACTCTCAGACAGTGCCTTCAGGTACCCCTATCTCCTTTGCCCCACTTTCCACCCCCTCACCCCCACCTGTTCTGGGCCTCCCACACTTGCACACTTTTGCTCACACATGCCTGGGAAAGTGCTGGGTAATGATGTCCCAGGTGCTGCAGGGGCTGGTGTCTCGACGCCATCTCCATGCATATCCAGGCTGCAGGTAGAAGGGCACCAGGTCCCCAGGGCCCACTTAGCCCCCTTAGGTTAGGAATTGGGGGATCCTTGCCAGAGTCCCATCCACTTCAGTGACGTTTCTCTAGAAAGAGGGTGCAGCTAGAGATAGGGAGCCAGAGGGGCTCAGAAACCCAGAGACCAAATCTATATCATGGTTCCCCAATGTGCTTTATTTTATTTTTTAAAGAGGGAGGTAAGCAGGATAAAGTAGGCAGACCAGAAAAGAGAGAGAAAAGGAAGAAGCATTAGTGTTTCATTGTGGATGTTTATCCCAGGCCCTGATTGTGCACTCAGGGCCTTGGGCTTTACAAGGTCCACGTGCCAGCATCTCAGTCACCTGAGCCACCAGGGTGTGTCTCCCTACCCCACCCTCCACCCGACACAACTTAAAATTAAAAACTCTTTCTGCAGAACAATGAATTTCTACTCTTTCTGGCAAAGCATGGCCAAATTATCATCTTCCCAACATTTGTGATTTAAAACATCAGACTTTGGTATTTCTTCTCTTAAAAAAAAAAAAAAATCAAAATGATTTTCCAATCCAAGAGCACAAAAACTTAAAGGCAAAAAAATTTTGTTTGGCTTTATGTTAAACACTGAGCAATATTCCAAGGACAGGGATGGAAGTGCACTATGCAAAAACAAAACTCTGGATACACACAAATCACACTGTCATGTAACTGCACATAGATGTCACTACTTGGAACCACACCCAAGGGCCATGACCTGCTGAGTCACACTGTCAGGCATAGCTCTTTGTGCCTTTGCTACCTCTCCTCTAAAAGCCTTGCCCTTCCCAAAGGCTTCTCAGGAGGGAACTTGTATGGATGTGACTTGCAAAAAAAGTGAAGTGTGACCACATACACATGTGTTCTTGTATCCAGAGACAGGAACTAAAACCTTAAGTTACACGCACGCGCACACATACACACACACGCACACACGTACGCACACGCAGGCACCCACTGGGCAACTAGGTAGTTTGAACTGGGGACATACATACTTGGTTCAGTGTCCCTGCCAGCTCGTCACAGTTACCTGAACACAGGGCCTGGATTGGGGCAGTGCCAGGGCTGGGGCCTAGGCCCAGGGGAAGGCAGCCGAGGCCATTGTGCTAAGCAGCCTGTCGCACACCAGAGGGACCACGAGGAGGAAGGAGCTTTCCAGACTCTTGGCTGCTAGTCTTGAAACCCTGGGGACCCTGGGGACCCAGAAGCCTGCAGAGATGCCAGTCAAAGGGCCCAGCTACCACCTCAGCCTCCCTCCAGCCTTCTCCCTCCATCCGGCTTCTCTTTGTCTCCCAGCCTCACCCCTGTCCCAGAGTCTCTAGGGGCCTCTTGCTCATTGCCCGCCCCATTGATTGAAAGTCCCTCTCAGCTTCTCCAAGGAGTCCCAGGAAAAATGATCCGCCAGCCTATTGATTCTTCATTAGAATTACATTTTCACGTGTGCTAAATTGGTTTTAAAAGCTTTTTCTGTTGTTATTGTCTTGTCAGACCCTGCGGTCCAGGGCAAACCAAGTTTACATGTTGCGGCTTCTTAGGGGAAAAAAAAAATCACTGGGGCCAGATCTGTGATTACTCGTTTTCCTTCTGTATTGTCGTGATGACAATTGTGATTTGGTTTAAGTATCTTTAGGAAAAGGCCGCCGCAGGAGGCTGCTCAGGTCAGGCTGGGGCTGGTTGGTGAGGTGCGTGTGTGGAGGGAGCTTCAGAGACCCTGAAGGAAGGCCCAGAGCAGTGTTCCCTTCCTTGAAAATTACATTTAGCACTTGATCCTTTATTAATTGCTTCTGGGGCAAGAGAAAGGTGAAAGTTTTTTTTTAATCGTTTTTATGTCCTCACACCCCTTCTAGATTGAATAGAAGAGAAACAGGAAACATCACCCACTTCCTCTAGCTCTCCCCTTTTCCCTAAATAGCTGGGGAGGGTGTCTGTCTCTCACTAGGGGCTGAAGGAGAGGGTGCAGCCTCTGCTTTGTAACAGGGGAAGTCACAAGGGTGTTTTTAATCATTACACTCTGCCCAGGAGAGGAATGACTCCAGACACAGCCTACAAAGTGGAAAAGAGAGGTAGAGGCTCCCGTCTCCATGGGAGGAGGCTTGAGGGCCCAGACTAGACAGAGGAGAAGACAGACACAAGCAGGGAGCGGCTGGTGGACTGTTCTTTCCGGAGAAGCAAAGGACAGAAGAGGACAGAAAAATGGAAAGAAGAAAGACAAAAGATAAACGAAGGATAGACAAGAAAAGAGCAGACTGAGAAAAGGAAATGTACAGAGGAGGGGAAAGAGAAAGATGGAGAAAGAAGGAAAGAGAGCAAAGCAGGCAGAGGACAAGCCTGCAGGACCTGGGAACCCCTCCCGTCCCCGCCCTCCTCCTGGCCTGGGAGACGCAGGTGGCGCAGGGGAGTGGGCACAGGGCAGCAGCGGCGCCCAGGCAAGAGCGCCGAATGTCTCCGTGATGTGTTTATCCCCTAATCAGTTCATTAGTTATAAACAACATGACATTAGAAGTTAGGAGGCAGTTGATATTAATTTTTATTTAACTAGTTGATGTTTAATCCGTCACGCCAGGCTGGGTAGCAGCGAGAAAGATCTTCCTGACACAAAACCAGTTAGAACTTCATAAGGCGCAATCAGTGTCCACGCGTTGAAACAAACAAGAGAGACAGAGACAGAGAGACAGGGAGAGACAGAGAGAGGCACGCAGCCCCGCAGAGACGGAGCGAGCGTGGCGGCGCGGAAAGAGCTCAACCTGGGGTGAGGACTGGGGAAATAAGCTTAAAAGACTTGAGCAGGCAGAGAACGGCTCCGCCTGGAGCTGGCAGCCCTGAACCGGGCCTGCAAGCCAGCAGGGCCGAGGCAGTAGGGTGGTCCGGGTGTGCCCCCCCGGGAAGACAGCGACGGGGCTGTCGCCAGGGCCCTGCCAAGCCTCCCCGCAGCACCCACCAGCGTCTTCCGCCGTGGAACACGTTGAGTATCCGGCAGCCTGGGGACAAGGGCTCAGGTCCCAGCCAGGCGAGGTCCGCGCTTTCGGAAACTGTCCTCTCCCTGGTCCAGAGTTCGAGACGCTCCTCCCTTCCTGCTCCAGGAAGGGCAGGCCCTGGGGAGAGGAACGGAGGCTAAGGAGAGGAGTTTGTGGCCAGCGGTTCAAGTTTGACAAAGTTTGCAGCGGTCACAAACCAGTGCAGGGAGCGTGTGCAAAGAGGGACAGTTTGTGCTCTGCGGGTGGGAAAGGACTTCCTCCGTCCCACTTGGCCAACATTTCCGTGAGTGTCCCCGCGTCTAGATCCAAGTAGGGACCAAGCTGCGTCGGCTCCTCGTTCGCGGTGCACGGCCGCGAGTCTAAGGTCCCCGACTGGCCCGGGTTAAGCTCCCCCCTCAGCTCCGCCCCCAGACACTGGCGCTCGGCTTTTTCCACCTTCACTCCGGGCACAGACCGGGCACAGCGAGGTCACGGCTTTCTGCGCCGGCACGGAGCAGGGGGAGGGGGCCGAGGCTGTAGTTTTCCGCCGTCACGAAGGACACTGTTTGGAGGGGCAGAGGCATCCTCTTCCCCGCGCAGACTCAAGCCGAGCATCTCACCATTTGCATGTTAATCTGCCTCCACGGCGAAAAGGAAATCGCTGAAATTCCGGAGAAAATTGCCTCTCGCCAGCGGTTAATAGTTAACTCAGACGGGAAAGTTCCCAGGGAAAGGCGAAAGCCGGGGCGACAGGCGCAGGGGAGGCGGCCAGCGAGGGCCGGGCCGGGGCCTCTCCGGGCGCCCGCCGCGCTCGACCCCGCGCCTCCCCTCCTCCACCGGCGCGTCCCCCACCCCATCATTAGCATCGTTTAGTTCACAAAACCCTTCCTGGGAGAAATCTGTTCCCTCGTTCCGGGCCTCAGTTCAGCACCTGACTCCACCGGGTGAGGCGAATAAATCACTGCGGCGGCAGCGGCGACGGCGGGGGAGCCGGACCTGAGCCGGTCAGACTGGGGCCACCCGGAGAACGAAAAAGTGAGACAGAGGCGGCGGAGTCTGATGAACGACTCAGCGAGAGGGCACAACCCCAGTCCAGGGGCAGCGAAGGCCTGGGGAACGGACATCAAAAAAAAGAGGGGCCCAGAGGCCAAGAAGGGGCCAAAAAAAAAAAAAAAGTGTTACAAGATACATGCAGAAAACAAAATAAGAGAGGAAACAGAAAGGGACATGAACAGGGGGGAAAGAAGGTAGAGAAGAAAGAAGACAGGAGTAGATTAAGGAGGAGGGAGCAAAAGAAAAAAGGAAATAGAAGAAAACAGAAAGAGCGAACGCTTTTGTTTAGCTACAAAAACTGCCCGGTGCGGCTCGGCGGTGAAAGCGCGCCCCGCGGCGGCCAGGGCTGGCGCGAGAGCCCAGACCCCGGCCCGGGAGGGGGAAAGCTGCTGCGCGCCGCAGACGCTCAGCCGGGTGGGGCTCAGACCAGGGCTCCGAGGCGAAGTTTCAGAGCAGGGCACTGAAGAGGATCTGTCCCTGGAAGGAATGCGGTGTGATAGTGTCACCCTGGATCGACGGCGGTGGAGGGGATGGGTAGATGAAAGGCGCAGGACTCTTTTGGGGGCAGCACATAATGGGCGCCTGGGACTTCCTGCCCAGAGGCGAAGGGAGGCTTAAGACTCTGGCAGGGCGGGTTTGGGCCGCTCAGCGCAGACCGCAGGGTCCCAGCAGCTAGGAGTCCCCCCACCCCCACTGTTCAGCAAGACCTCAGCAAGCACCTTCCTCCAGTCCCCCAGCACCCAGGCCCGCGCCGGGCCAGAACTGCCAGAGGAAACTGACGCAGCGAGAAGCCGGACCTGGTGCCAGCGGAGGGCGCTTTTCCTGAACTGCCTCCCCGCTGCGACTGAGGCTTGCTCACAGAAATCTAGCTCTGGGGGCCCGGCGGCTCTGGGCTGCCCAGGGCCGAGGGAGGCGGGGAGAAAAGGACAGATGCAGAGAAAGAAACGGAGGCGTGGGCTGGGGTGATGCGGAAGGGAAACCAGAATGCAAAGTGGGCAAGCCGGCGGAGGAAAAGGAAGGAGCAAGGATGTTAGGGATAATCTCCCCTCCAGTCTGATGACGTCTTTGCTGGCACAAATGTGGAGGCACCCTTTCCTGATCTCCTGGTGCCTCCAGGACGCTGGTCTGGGGACTGAGACGCCCCCCCCCCCCCCAACTGCTGGAGGCCTCAGGGTGAGGGAGACCAACCTCAGGACAGGAGGCTTCCCTGCCCAGGCAGCCACTGGGATGACAAGCACCAGGAAACTTTCCAAACTCGAGGCTTCCTGTGGCCTACCTCTTTCTGCTCCTCCTCCCGCTCCTGCCTGGTCTGGCTAGGTGGTCTACCATAGAGCTGGTGGAAAAGAGGAGAGGAGGGGAAGACCCGTGGCAAGCAGAAGAGTGTGTATCAGGCAATTCCTACTTTTGCAGGGAGACCCTATGAAACAACAGCTAGTTTAAAATCTTGGGGTGAGGAAAGTGGGGGGTAGTGGCCACTGGGCCAGCTCGGAGCACAGCAGTCAGTCACCTGTAACCCTGCCTCTACCCTGCAGATCCTGGGATTATAGAGGCCCATCAGACACTGGATTTACTTTCCAGAAGGCATTGTCCATGAGAAAGAGAGCTCTGTGAGTGGAGAAACTTGTCAGTGTGCAGATGTGGGCTGGAGGCACGACTAGGACCCAGGGAAACAGCACGGGAGGATTCGAGAATGCTCTAGAAAGAAGATGAGGTCCTACAAGATGATCAGATGTACACTCAATGCAGGGGTAACTGGATGAAGTGTTTTCAGGGGATCAGAACACAGGCATGGGGAGGGCCAACAGCCACCTAGTGGGGGACCTGCAAAGGATTCTGGGAGGCTCACATGGGGATGAGCCGTCATAAGGAAACAAGGCTGGGAGATAAGCAGGGCCTAGGTCTTTTCTCCCCCTCCTCTTGCACACTCACCAGGCAGCTGCATAGAAGGATGCATCCCACAGAAGAGGATAACTTCTCACTAACCCCAGTCAAGAACGCACCCCCAAGAGTGAAAAATGGAGCCAAGAGAATCCCAAGGTAGACTCACCTTTCTCAGTTAAAACATAGCCGTAGTGTGACCTTGGGCACCTCTCTCACTACGACTGTGTCCACATCTGACACAGGAGGACAAGGATATCTGCATTAGGGAATTGCTGGGTGGTGTTAAGGGCTACAGTACCCTTGCTTTCACTTCCCACAGTTTTGATGATCCCACAGGGAATCACAGACCAAAACATTATGCACAATAAGATATTTGGGGGCCTAGTGGCCTAGTGGTTGAAACCAGGCACAGTCCACATATATCCCAAGATCCTCGGTTCAAGACCCCTGGACCAGTGGAACCACCAAGACAAACACTGAATAAAAATAAATAAAATACTTCTTCCTCCTCTCTCTTCCTGCCTGCCTGCCTGCTTGTCTTCATTCCTGCCTGCACCTTTCCTCTAAAAAAACTATAATAAAATCAGATATTTGGAGTGAGAGAACAGTCACATAACTTTTATTACAGCGTATTATAATTGTTCTGTCTTATTTGACTGCTGTTAATCTTACCGTGCCTGATTTATAAGTTAAACTTTATCATAGGTATGCATGTGTAGGAAAAAACAGCACATGAGAGGGTTTGGAGCTCTCCTAGGTTTCAGACATCCCCTGGAGGGGTCTTTGAGCATATCTCCCAGGGATAAGGGGGGACTACTCTCTATTAACCCCGATACATAGAGGTCTGGCCGCATTAATTCAGTCCTCATGCCAAACCCAGGCACCGGCTGACCAATGTCTCCTGCATAGATGGCATAGGGGTGAGAAGGACACAGCTCAGGAACGCAGAGAACTCTGGGGGAAACAACTGAAGAGGGGAGGTCAGATGCCAGGCTGCTGCAAGGTTAATAACCCCAAGGAGGCTGTCTGAGAGTTTACTGCATGTCAGGCATTGTTCTGGTGCTTTACGTGTATGACTTCCATGACCTCCCCCCATTGTCACTAACCCCATTTTAAAGACGAGGACACAGGCCCAAAGAGTTTTAGCAACTTGTCCACAAGTTGACGCCAAGTAGGAGGCAAAGGTGGGTTCTAGATATAGATACTGTCTCCTTCACCAACATTTTCAAGCACATGTTCTACTAGAGGAGTCAGAGGGAGTCAGAGGGAGAAGAGACCCTGGCTGTGGGTCAGAGAGGAACTTTCAAGGAATTCATTTGGTGAAACCCAGGAGCCTTCCTCCCTCTCTCTTCCAGATCCACATCCTTGCTGACCTCCATGCTCTCTGCTGATACCCTCTGAATCTAGAAACCAGCCCAGACTGAGAGGCTGCAGGGCCACTAGCCCTCACCTGCCCTACAGGAGTCCTCAGAAGGTATTTACTGATTTTCCCCACCAGGCCTTGTCCTCTAAATGGCTCCTTCAGGCTTTTCCAGCTTCCAAGTCTGCAGCCTCTATATGGGGTAGGGGTGAGGGGCTCCCCTCCAGGTTCCACCCCAGGTGGACTCACCTTCTGATCAGAATTCAGTGGATCTTAATCCTCAACATCAGCCATAAAGCAGAATTCTCTGGGCTGTTCTGATGCTGGAAACAGAGCCGCTGGGGCTGCCCCATGCAGACCCCCATCAACCAGGCCAGGGTGCACAGAGGCCCCCACCTAGGAGCCATGTCTGTGTTAGCTCTCCTGGGTCCACATAACAAGTATTGTGGCTGTCCCTCGGAATTGACCTCACTTCCGCCAGAGCGGTCCTTCCCCCTCATCCTGGAACCAGCCTTCAGTCTTTTCTCTTGGCCCAAAGAGGTCTTTCTTTTCCCCTTTTGGGCAGTTATTTTTGCCAGGGGAAGGCCTTCTGTAATGATCTGGGTCTGTGGAATCTATCTTTCCTTCCTCTAAGCCCTCCAGCTAAAGTGAGGCAGGTATGTCTGGGTGGGTCGGGTGAGGAGGGGTCTGGGCCTTGATTTGGAGGGGTCTTATTTTTAACTGGAATTGAACCAATTCCCCACCCAAACGAGCAGTGACTTCCTTAGTCACCCTAGCCAACAGATACTTTTCTCAAGTGGCAGTACCACGGAGCAAGACCATTTATGGGCTGCTTTTTGGATGTCTGCTCCCCAGTGTGCAGCCTCTTCTGAAAATTCTCCAGGATGGTCAGGGTGTTAGGCAATCCGCCAAATCACTCAGAGCAGACACTGGGTGAAGGTGACTGGATGGATGTAAATTAAAGAGGAGCTTTCCAGCCCCTCCCAGAGTGCACACGCAGGCGTGCGCCCACGCACACACACACACCAGTTCTTCAAGAAAAGGCCTTGTCTTTGGGTGTGTGGGTGTCTGGTAAGGAGGCCTGTGTGTGTGTGTCTGTCTGCACTGCCCGCAGCATTTCCACTCAAGGACAAGTAACTCTAAGTCCTCGTTTCCTTATCTGAGAAATGCGGGCGAGCGCCCAGCACCATGCCGGGCTCACGACAGAGACACCTATAAATGCCATGGCTGTGACTGCCGGCCTTTGAAGAAACCCTTAGCTCAGGTCACAGGCTGGGGTTCCCGGGGACTCCTCACACCTGTGTGAAGGCGGAGCCGCGAGCTGAGAGCTAAGAGGTGAGCTTGGCGCCTGCAGGACCTGGGGCTACGGACCCCTGGTCTCTTTGGGCTGAGCCGGTGATCAGGTGCAGGCGCGCCGCCCAGGACTGGCGGTTCGACGGCTGGGTCAGACTGGGGCCAGGGGCGAGGTGTTCGGAATGCGCACCGAGGCACTTTGCGGCCCCAAGTCTATGTCCGAAGCAGGCCTAGCCACCGCCGCAGCGCAGCCCGCAGGGCTTGAAGTGGCCCTAGGCTCGGAGCGTCGTCAGACGACGCTCCAGGCGCTTCTCCCGCCGTCCGCCCGCCCCGCCTGCCCAACGCAGGCGCGCGATTAATAATCATAACCCCCCTCTCACCCTCCTCTTAAAATTAATAACTCTGTAATTAGAGTCATTTCAGAAGCCTCCTGCGCCGTCGAGGCCGGCCGGGCCGCGGGGCCGCCCTGCGCGGTGGGCAGGAGGGAGGCGGAGGCCGCGGCATCTGCAGGTACGGAATGAGAATTAAAATCGCTCTCAACAATCCAATACACTTTTTATCAGCCATCTATCTGAGAGCCGGGCCCATTCATCATCCGAGGCATTCTCCCTGAAAACAAGACCCATTCAGATTTTATACAAATTATCATATTTATCATCGTCTCCAACTCCGGAGTAACATCTCCGCAAAGTGTCTGCGGTCTCCCCGGGGAGCCGCGCAGCTCGGAGCGCCCGAGTGCCCGCCCGGCACACCCCGCCGAGCCCCCGCCCCCGCCCCTCCCCGCCTCCCCCTCTGGCCTTTGATCCGCGGC
>RJWH01004796.1:10679-95762 GCA_004363575.1 Solenodon paradoxus | reverse complement strand
ATGGTCAAAAACTCAGCAAATGATTTTTTGAAGTGACTGGATAGCAAGGCATGCTTACCATTGGTTTAGACCAATACTCTAGTGTTGATGCTTGTTATTCATGGTGGTTATGTTCTAGAAAGTTATCAGGAGCTCTGCATTAGTGAATACAAAAGCAGTGTTCTTCACACACACACACACACACACACACACACACACAGAGCATACGTTTTAATCCAAAATCAGAAAAACGATTCATCCTGGTAGATTCCGATCTCTTTATTAAAAGAGAAAATGAGGTTTAAAAATGTTTAGTGAGTGGCCTGATGCCACCACAGTAACAGGAGCCAAGGAAGCTGAGAATCAAATCCTGTTCTATGGCCCCAGTCACAGCTCCCCGCACACAAGGCACTGCCCCTCTGGCTCTATCCTCTGACTGTCACCAGAAGAGCTGATCCAAGAGGGACGAGTGCTGCCCTGTTGATCTGACTGAGAATAAGCACATTGGGCAACTCAACTTTTTTGCTTCTCTGCACAGGTCAGCAAATGACTATGAAAGTCCTGCAAACATTTGACACAGGGGTTACAAATAAATTTAGTAAGTAGGTGCTGTTTGCAAATATAGAATCCAGAGGATTGACTGTGGATTGTTCATATTCTTCATGAGAACTTAAATCTTCCACCCGCATCTTTTCATCACTGTTCTTTCTCCCCACAAGCTGCTATGTCCTCAGAAATCCAAACTTTCCGTGGTCTTTCATTTTTCTATTCTTCTTTTTTAAGGAAAGGTGCAGGTAGTAATGAAGGCAAGTAGTCAGGCAGGACGAGAGAGGAAGAAGCAGCACTTTATTTTTATTTAGTTGTTCACATTGGTTGTCTCCATAACTCCTGACTGCAACCCCTGGCTCTTGAACCAGCAACCTTGGGTTGTATATGGGACTGCTCCCAGGGTGTACTAAACTGCTAGGCCACTTGGGTGTGCCCATAGTCTTTAATTTGTATTAATAATTTCCGGAACTTTTTCATCAAAATGTACATCTATGCAAGTCGATGACAGCCTTAAAGAACCAGATGGACATGTGGGTGGAACAGTGGGGTCACATTTGACCTTAATGGGCCTGGCAAGAGCCATTCCTTTTGGCTTTGTGAGGATGTTAAAGGCATGGCAGACCTTTGGAATGTCTCTGGCCCATATTATTTGTCCTCCAGAAAATGAAGTGCTAATTTTAAGCAACTGAATTAAGCTGCGTGGAAGGATGTGGGGCTGAATAAAGATGATCTGCTGAAAATGGACAGCATGTTTTGCTGAAGCAGAATAATTACTGTGGGATTTAGGGAGACAAAAGTATATCCAAGTACTTGGATCTTGACAAATTGTATAATTCTCATAGTATCCTTTCAAATTTCTTTTCACAGTGGAATAGTAATTTTCTCTATCTTCTGGATGTCTTTTTTGATCTAGCCTCAAAGGTTAGGCCACACAACATCCCCCGCATAGGACTGGTTACAGAGTCTGGCCCCGCGCACTGTAGGCAGGGACTACACAGAGTATAAAAGCAGGAAGCAGGTGGCCGGGGGCCATCTTGGGGAATGGCTACCACAACTGGTACTTCCCTGTGCAAGGATTCTCACTGGTTGCTTATCACCTTGCTCTAGACAGTTACCAATTCTGGACCCTACAGCAACTCCAGTTCTTTAAATTCCATTTCAGAATCCCTTGGCCTTGTTAGGTTTTGACCTGATGTTCCCCGCATATAACATGTCGGCCCACCTTTGTGTAGGCCATTCTGGAAACCCTGCAGCATCCTTCCTACTCACCTTCACCACACAGGTTATCTTTCTCAGGGTAGAGTTTTGAAAACAAATTGGGGACATCTGCAAGCTTTGTGGGAGAGAACCTATCCTAATGCAGGGGGAAACCAGGCCTCTAGACTGTTCCAAACATGATTCTTATTAAAGAGATCTAAAGGGAGGGATGACTCAGAACCATCCTGGGAGGTAGGGAAAAGGAGGCTGCTGTCACTCAGATTTGCTCTCAGTCAAGTCCCCTAGGGGTTTAGAGCTGAGTCCTGAAGGAGACCTTGTCACCACTTACATTGTGAGCCACAAAGATCAGAGTTACATGAGCTTAGTCCTCGCGACAAAGGAGAGGGAGTGGTGGAAGTTCTCAGGCCGTGTGAGTCACTAGCAAGCACCACAACACCCTGTGTGTTCACAGGCACATGGACCTCACCAAAGGGGACCAGAGCAGGGCTGGGGAGCATGGTGGCTGCTATAGGCCGCCCAAGATAACTTTGACTTTTCTTTTCTCTTTTGCTCTCTCTCTTTCCTCCTCCCTCCCTCCCTCCCTCCATTCCTTCCTTCCTTTCTTTCTTTCTTTAGAGGAAGGAGGCAGACAGGAGTGAAGGCAAGTTTGTGGGCAGGCAGGAAAGAAGGGGGAGAAAAGAATCATTTATTTATTTAGCTGTTCATTTTGGTTATTTCCTGTCCACCTCCCCACCCCACCCACCCACCCCACCCCCGCCCCATCATGGGTTAAGAACCCAGGTCCTTGGGCTTTAGGTGGACTACACTGGAGTTGCAGACATAATGCCTGAGTCACCAGGACACACCCAGGATGACTTTTCTGAAAGCACATGGGAGACAGCCTCTGTGAGCTCCCAGCAGTGATTGGCTTTCAGGGCTGGAAGTCCCTAGGGAGCTGGATAGACTTAGGTTTTCAGTATTTATGTGACTATACTTGTAGGCTCCAGAGGAACACAGGCTGTGATTTCTCCTGCTGAGGCTGAGTACCACCACTCCCTTTTGTAGAGACGAGCAAGTGAATTCTGAATGACACCTTAAGCCTTGCCCATTTAATTTCAATAAACAAAGAAACTCAACCCCTCCTATCTGCCAGGACAAAACCCTTCAGGGAGGGCTCTGCCCCCATCCCCATCCCCATTCCCATGTTAATGACTTCAAGAAAGCAGTGTTTGCCAAGTTAAAGTAGTCCTTTCTCAAAGGCAAGGGTGGGGGAGTGGTGGCCTTGCTTTGTATCACTGAGGATCTTGATTGATCATCTGTGGTAAGAGCTATGAGTAGCCATTGACAGAGCTGGAGTCATGGAGTCTTTGGCCCCCAAGATATTTTAATCTAGTAGGGAAACTCTCAGTGGGGCCATAGAAATACTGAAATCTCAGACAGTAAAGGTGACACAGTTTCCAAGAGGGAGACATCCCTGGGGACTGGATTCTTGGACCTTTGCAGGAAAGGACGTGGGAACTGAATCTTACAGGGTAGATTTGACCACTGGGGTTTGGTGAGAGTTAGAGGAACGAGAAAAGAGGGAAGGAAAGAAATGCTGGGCCTCATTGGCAAAAACAGAGACGCTTCCTTTTTCAGCGTAAATCCAGTTGATCAAATCTCTGCTGGTGCCTGAGACAGTTAATCAAGGCCTTTCTGTTGCTGTGACCGTGCAAGTTGCCAGTCCCGGCCAGAGTGAAAACCATGTGTCTGGCGTCTAGCACCTCCCTCCACCCCACCGCATTTCCATGAACTCATCTGCACACCAATCAATGACAATCATGCTTTCAGGCCACTCACATATTTTAATCATCAGGCTGTAATGGCAAACACAATGAATCTCCACTGTGGCAAGGATATATTGAATCTCTTCTGCAGAAATCTTGTCACTTTGAGTCATGATGCTGCGGACATGAAGTTTGCTCCAGCAGATCTGCTAGAATGTGCCAGGAGTGGGTGGAAAGCCATCCTAGAAAGAAAGCTTTCTTCAGATGCTGCGGGACCGCCTGGCAGCCATGTCGCAAGCCCAGCCTTGGTGGGTGGCAAAAGGGGACACGCAACGACGGTGGGTGGGTGGGAGAGCTGTGATGACAGCAGAGGCTCGGCATTGAGAAGTGATGTCCTTGTGTACAGTCCCTGATGGTCCCATGGCAAGGGACACAGTGCCATCACCTTTTTGCTGTTATGTCTGGACTTTCTTTACTATTCCAGGTGTGTCAGGCCTTCTCAGTGGAGCAAGATCCAGGGAGCCCCCTGAGCAGCCCACACTGGGGTGCAGTGCAGATTAAGGAAGAAGCCCCACCCACCTTTGCCAAGGGGAAGGTGGGAATGGAATGTGGTTCTCGGCTCAGGATTATAATTATCCATCAAAGGAGTGTTTTCTCCCATCAGCCACTTGGGAACTTTATTTTTCTTAAACTCAATGTTTCCCTGAGTGTGTGTCTAGTCGGAGCAATGGAGGCCAAGGTGCCCACCTCAATCCATGGGACACGAGACTGTTTCAGCTGAGAGTTTTCTCGTTATGGGTTCTAGGAGGCTGTGGATGTGCCTCCACGGTCCCTGCAGTGGAATGTCTGCTGTTCACTCGGTGTGGCACGCAGGGGGCTCAGCATGCGAAAAACAAGTGTGGGAGTAAGAGGAGGGACGCACCCGCCCTGCCTGCCTCCCACCTGGTGTGGCCTCTTCCACCTTCTGCCCCAAAGACATCTGTGCGCCATGTTCCAAAGCCAGAGGGCTTGCTCTCTTTCTGGTAGCCTGAAACTCCAGTGGAGATGCAGAGCAGCAAAAATGGGTCTCCCAGAAGTGACACACATGAGGACTGATTTGTCCTGGATTAAATGAAATTTGGATGGACACAGTTTAGACTTAACAATTACAAAATCAAATAAATAGTGTTACTTTTCCACCTGCCGTGTTTCAGTAAATCATATATCCCTACTATATTCTACTAATTAAAAAGTCAGCAGGGCCTTCTCGCACGCCCCTGACTTCTGGTTGGGTTTGGTCAAAGAGGACAATGTGGGTGTGGGGAGTGGGAATGAGGATGGGAGCCGCGTTTTGAGGGCAGATATGGTTTGATTTTTCTCTTTATACGATCAATGCCTAGTCAACCCATCACATATTTTATCCCATTTTCAACCTTTGGCTGCAAAGTGACAACTAACCAGTTCAGGAGAAAGGTTTGTCCAGGTTTAGCAAGCGATGGGTAGCACATACCACGTGCTCTGGCAGACCGCAGGCCTCGCCATTGGTGACACAAGCTTTGTTTACTGCTCCAACATTGCAGGCAATGAAGATCTGGAAAAGTGTGAATCACAGAAGGAAAATCTTTAGCAAATCCTACAAGGCCTTGCCAGGTCTGTGTGCTCACTTTTCTAGTTTCAACTTAGGCTGTTTATCCTTTTGCTCATTCAACTTCAGATTGTCCTCGTTTTATAAACATACCAAGCTTCTTCCTGCCTAAGGTTTTTACACATGCTGTCCACCAGGAATGCTCTTGCCACTCTCTTTACGTGGGTAGCGTCTGTCTTGCTTTAGATCTCACTAAATGTTATTTCCTCATCAGTTGGGAATGTGTTTGACTGCAAGTGAGAGAAAATTCATACCCTCTAGCTTAAATGAATAAGGGCTTATTTTTCTCACTGAAGAGGGGTTCAGAGTTTCATAGTCTAGAGCTGATGCAGCAGCTGGATAATGATAAGAACCTTGTTCTTCGTGTTTTTCTATCCTGTCTTTAAGCACTTGATATTCTGCTTCTTGTTTACAAGATGACTGCTGTAGCTCCAAGCATCACCTGTATATTTCAGTCTGAAAGAAGAAAGGAGGACAAAGAGAAGACCCAACTGGGTTTATTTCTTTTTATCAGAAAAACCAAAGTTCCTAATAAGGTCTAGTCAGCAGACTTTGACTTTCATTTCATTGGCTAGAAATGACTTTCATTTCATTGATAAATGGCCTCCCTAAGGGAATGTAAATTTACTGACTGCTTAGAACCATGGCAGGTAATTTAAGGCCTGGGGAAGGACCTATACACTTGAGGTAAGAGATACCCTCCCCCCACCCCAAAAAGAAAAAGAATTTTGAAATACCCAAAATAGTCAAATGCATTAGTAACACACCGTTACACATCCTTGCTGGCCATCCAATGGAAACGAGACTCTCATTAGACTCTCCAGGCACTCCTGGAGATTTGCCATTATATGTTTAGGTGTTTCCTTGTGCAATGTCTAGTTCACAACTCGACTTAAAGTTTCAAAAGGGAAGATATGCTTATTTGTTCACCACTCAGCATCTGGCACGGCCCCTGACACGTGGCAGACTCCACAGACATATTTTTTGAATGAATGAAAGAAACATCCTTGCTAAAGAGGTCATCCAATTGACACATAAACAGCTTCGGAGATGAGAAACTCTTTTCCTTTGGCAGGACACAATGTCTCTGGTCAGAAAATTCTTTGTAATGTTGATCTGACTTCCGTGTCTTCAACCCCATTTAGAACACTAGTTTAATCATTTTTCTCTATGAAAAACCTTCACATACATCAAATTATCTAACTTACTAGGTCTGCAAATCATTTTTTTTCACAAGCTCATCCAGCATCAGGGTATCAAATGAACTCTCCTCTCTCCTCCAAACATGCGTTCCTCTGTCAACAAGCAGCCAAGCGAGAGAGGAGGAGGGGGTTCGGCTTAGTAGTGTGCAAGTTATTTTTTCTCCTGAGACAATAATAATAGTAGACATCCTTTCATTCATTTGGACTGGTGATATTAGACCAGTTCTCACTAGGGTTTTTTTTTTTTTAAGAGCATTTATGCTTTAGTATCATTTCCCCAACTTCTATGAACAAATAACAGCCCAATTCATTTCTCAAAAAGTTGATACTGAAGATGGGTTTATAGAAGTATCTCTGAATAAAAATAATTTTCCTTAATTAGTTATTCATGGTGGCCAATGTCTGTCATAAAAGCGATCCCACTTTAGCAGATGTTGGCTTCATGGATGGTGTGTTAGTCAGAAACCATTTTTATAGGCTGCACAATAAACTACACCCACACTGGTTTTAATACCTGTGAGTTGACCAACATAGCTCTGCTTCAAACTGAGGATCAAGTTCATATCTGCCCTCCATGTTTCATTCTGGACCAGAGCTGAAGAGTCAACTGTGACCTGGAGTATAATCTCTCACAGTCAGAATCTACCAGTCGGGAAGGCAAAAGGATGATGCCCTTAAGAGATAAGCTTGGAAGGAGCACATTTTTACTCCCACTAGTATTTCATTGGCCAAGAGCAAGTCATATGGCCACCCTAACATCAATGTGTGTGTGAGTAAAGGGAGTATGTTTGCTCAGAAGTAATCTAATTGGGTAGTCATGGAGTCCTGGGATGGAGGGTATTAACCTGGGCAGGATCTTGGTTCCAGCTAGTCATGATGGGACAGCTAGGAAGTAGGGAGTAGTAGATCCAGAGAATACAGCAGACTTTATCCAAGAGAGAGCACAGAGACAGAGCCAGAGAATTAAAAGCTGGGAGGGCTAAATGATGAATGGTATATTCCAGCTGGGGAAGACATAAAAGGATCCAGGATTGTAACCTGCAAAATCTGTAGCATTTTGGAAGCACATGCTTCCTGTTGGAAGGTGCCGGGTCAAGTGTTTATAAAAAGTACTCTCATGAATCTTCTTCCTCCTTTTCCATATAGTTCTCTCCCTTTCCCATTTATTCTAGTTTGTCCTTCTTTTAGCACTTTTCCCTCTTCCTTGTACCCAACCCTGATTCAGGCCATATCTCGTCTCCACCCACCTGTGCACCTTCTCCCAAATAGGGCTGGGAGGCTTTCCGCAGGGACACGTGGGCATCCTTTGGATACACTGCTCACTTGCAATTTTCATGAGTGAAGCTACATGGCTGCTTGTTTTGTGACTCTTTCTTGACTTGGAAGCTAGGGCTGGAAAGTCCCTCAGAGGAACCAACGTGCAGAGGTCCCTCGAGCCACTGATATCTGTTATGAAAGGGTTGAAACCACCACTGTTGTTTGGGGATTAATAAATTCTACTGCTGCACGACATACCACTTTAAAACTTAGTGACTTAAAACAATAAGTATATATTCTATATTATTTCTTATGAGTCTGTGGGTCACGCTGGGGTCAGGGATTATAGGTGGGGCTCAGCTTGGATTATAGGTGGGGCTCAGCTTGGTTGTCTCTGGTTTCACGCATATCCATTTGGCAGTAAACTGATCTAGAATGGATCTGTTAGAAGTGGTCTTGTTCTATGACTGTTTTTCCCCTCCTGGACTAGGCAGACCCAAGTATGACCTTCTTAAAGCAATTGCAAAAGTGAAAAAAAAAAAAAAAAGCAGAATTTATAAGACCTGTTGAGGCCTAAACTCAGGACTGGCACGTTGTCTATCATTCAGGGATCACCTGACACATGGTAGATTCTACGGACATACTGAGTGAATGAATGAGAAATTTCTTGCTAAAGAGGTCATCCAGTCAGCACGTAAATAGCTCTAGTGATAGGAACCTGACACTCACTAGAAGGAGTCACAGAACTCAGAGCTTTTATATTCATGGTTACAATTAACTGTAGCAAAAGAATATAGATGAAATCAGCAATGGAAAAAGGAGACCCCAGGTACCAGTTACCAGCTGTCCTCTCCTAGAGGAGCTCTACAGACAGTGCTTATTTCTCCCACCAACAAGGTGTGACAACAAACAATCAATATTGTCAACCGGGGAAGCTCATCCAAGCCCTGGTGTCTAGGGTTTTTATTGGAAGTTGGTCACATAGAAGTGGCTCATTGTTGCATGACTAACCTTAGTTTCCAGGTCCCCCAGAGGTCTGGCTGATATAGGGATCCCAACACCCCCACCATAAATCATATGATTAGCATCGCTACCTGCCTAGGCCCGAGGCCCTCAGGCAAATCAAGATACTCTCACCATGCAGGATACTCTGAGAGTTTAGAGTAACCTAAACCACCAGGAACCAGAAACCAAACAAAGACCAAAACTTTCTTTAGAATGTGCAGTTTCGCTCACCCAGGCTGCTGAGTTAACCCTTCATTGTACATTGGCTCATCTGTTGGCTAAAATGAGTCACGTGGCAGAGCCTGGAGTCAAGAGCAGGGGCACCACAGTTTCAGAGCAAAGGGCACGGATGCAGGGAGAAGTGAAGGCCCGCAGTCGTTCATACATCCATGAACACCCTGCCTGGGATGAGCCCGGGGCCACACGGGCCAGCCATGGCCTCCACCATGATTTTAGCTTTCCAAGGACACATGCCACATCTTTGTACTTCCTGTGTGTTCTCTTCTACTTTCTCAACACCCTTCATTCACCTGGAAAGTTCTGCTTCAGTTGTAAGATTCCCCCAGCCCCAAGCCATCTCTGACCACACGCAGCAAAGGCCAGGGCCTCCTCTTGAACTGAGGATGACAAACTAATGAACTGTGCTCCACCTTGCTTAATGCCATTGAGGTGAGTACATGGCTCGTTTATCACTTTCTTTCTGATTTTCCTCTGTCCCCTTGTCCTCATCATCCCTGAACCTAATTTCACCAGGACAGTCACTTACCTGGCCCCACCATCTGCTTATATTCTGGACAGACCTGGTCTCTGGCAGGAGCGGAAAGTGCACATCACTTGTTCTGCGACTGTTTCCAGTCCCCAGTTGTCACCTCACCCACTTGGTGCTTCTCCTCCCACATGCTGAAGCTCTTTCCACTACAGCCCTGAAAGAGTTAGACCCCCTTACAATCCACGCCCCATTGCCCGGGCTCGTAAAATGCTTAATGAGCAAAGAGATTGCCTTTTCCTTGGCACCCACAGTGTGGAAGTGGGTTGCAGCAGACATGGTCTGAATCCGAGTCACCCCTGGGCTGGTCTGAAAGCCAAACAAAGGCACTTGGTCATTTCCATCTCATCCTGAGATGTCAGCTGCTGCTTCTCCTTCAGCTGCCGGAAGCCACTCCCTAAGGGAAAGTGATTTCTCCCCAGTCCCAAATGTCACAAATGTCTCCAAACGCGTTCTTCTGGTATTATCCCCTTTCTGTAAGTCCCTCATCTCTTCTTCAGTGTTGTGGCAACTGAAGGCCAAGAACCACATCTGTTCCCTCATAGACCCCAGGTCCTCAGGCATAGTAGGTTTCATGTCAATGTCTGATGAATGACTGCTTGATGGTCACTGGTCACCCAGCCCCTAAACGTTCCGTATAAACTGGAGAGAGAAAGAAGAGGTCAGCTGAGCTCTGTGTCCAGCCTAACCCTGCAGGTCCAGAGCCCAGGAGTGGGCTGGCAGGGGCCACTGCAGGAGGACTCTGAGGCTGAGGAGGAGATGTTACAATGCCAGGCAGGTGAGCAGCCAATTAGGGAAGCTGACAGCAAGCTTCCTGTGGGTGAGGCTTTGTTTTCATCACTTTGATATTCCCAGGGTTTAGCACACACTGTCCACTGAGACCAATGAGGCAGAAGCAGGTGATACAGGGCACTAAGATAAGAGATGAGACTGAAAAGAGTGGTTTCTCAAAAGATTGAAGTGGGGGTGGGAGAGTGGACCCAGGGGAAAGCCAGCTGTTTAGATTTCTCTTCTGCTCCCCACAGGGTTGGTGCTGTGGTCTCAGAGCAGCAGCTCCCCCTCAACGCCCCCAGGATCTGGGGCCTCCCAGAGACACCCTGGTATCATCTCACCATGCCAGGGCCATGTTTGCAGAGACACCCGGACCTGGGGAGACAGAATGTCGCACCCGGGTGCTTTAGAGCAGTGCTGCTCAAACTTGAACAAGTACATGGGCCTCTGCAGATTTAGTTCAATCGCAGACTCTGGTTTGGTAGGTCTCACAGGGTCCTGGGTGGGGCTGGTGCTGCTGGTACTGCTGGGCCGAGGGCCGCAGTGAGCGTGAGGGACCAGACCAGCAGTGGTTGTCAGTGTTGACTGCATGTCATAATCACCCCATGGGGCAGAAACAGACCCGTGGCCTTGGTGGGTGACTGTGCTCAGGTCAGTGGTTTTCCAAGTTGGGTCCCAGCGGGGCAGTATCAGCACCACCTGGGAATTCATGAGAAATGCAAACACTTGGGCCCACCCCAGCCCTCCTGAATGAGAACTGCAGGTGGGACCCTGCAACCTGGGGGCGAACAAGCCCTCCGAGCACACATGAGAGTTTGTGAACGGCTGCATTTTTTGCCTCTTGATATGGTGTAATGGGATGTACGGAGCCTCACACATCGCCTCTGTGGGACTCTTGCTGGAAATATTTAACCTGAATCAAAATGGTGGTTTTCTCAGGATTGGAAACACTGCTTGGTTGTGCGGGGAAATGTCCTTTTCCTTCGGGGAGGCATGCTGAAACACTTAGGGGTGCAGTGTCTAGGTCGGTTTTCTGCTTTTGAATGGTTTGGCTAACAGGACGTGTGTGAGTAGCAGGAGAGATGAGGTGGGTGTGGCAAGATGTGAAGCATTGCTAAGTTTAGCTAAGAGGTTTAAAGGAGTTTCATGAACTCTTTCCATTTTTCTGTATTTTTGAAACTTTAAAAATAATCGAAGAAGGATTAATTATGCCGGGTCACACTTCGAGTGCTTTCTGATTCAGTCAGCTTGGGGTACAAGCTGAATGGATTCTCATCTCTCCTGGCGGTGCAAATTGTGTAGTGAGTACTGAGGACCTCAAGTCCAGGGTAGCTTTTCTGGCACTATCATCAAAAACCATCAGCATCAGACCCCTCTGGGCTGCTGGTTTAAATAAAAGCAGATCCTGAGCCTCATTGAAGCACAGAAAGCAGCCTCTTTGGGCAGAGCCTCAGGCAAATATCCTAGACAATTCTGACACTAATACTTGAGGTCAGTGTTTGAAACCTTTTGTCAGCGCAGGTCAGCAAACCAGACTGCTCCTGGGCCCAGCATGGGGAGTGAGCAAACGAAGCAGGCAGGCTGTCAGGCAAGGAGTGCTGGGACTGAACTAAAGCAAACAAGAGAAAGTATGTCCAACTTAAAGCTCCAGTGACAAGAATCTGGTGTTCATGTTGCCAGGTCATTTTTTTTCAAAGAGGCACCAGGAATCTAGAACTTTCAATCTTCCAGTTTTAAAATGTTGGTGTCAAAAAAAAAAAAAAAAAAATGTGTTAAAACACCGGGCAAGCTAAATAAAACATGTCTGAAGGTGGTGTTTAACTCATTTGCAAGCTCTGACACAGACTCAGGAAGCAGCCAGGCCTTCTGAGGGCCACAGTCCAAGGTCCTTTAGCCCCGCGGAGAAAATCCCTCAGCCCACGTTCTGACCGTGCTGCCCTGGCCCCAGCAGTGGTTTCGTCTGCAGGAATCTTCCCGAAGATCCAGCCCGAAGTTCTATTCTGTTTTGAACGGTAGGAAGTATCCACAGTGAACAAAAATGAAGCTCTGGCTGAGAGCTTAGTGGCAAGTGTCCCATGGCCAGCAACCCGGGGCTCACTGATGCTGCAGGACATTTTCTGGGACCCCTGTGCCTCCTGCTCACAGGAGCCATCAGAGACCAAGCATCTGGTCTGACCTGGGGTTAGGGGGACAGGGGGGCTTGTGCAAATGGCACTTAATTCCGAAGACTCCCCCCAGCCCCCCACTCTGGGCACTCCTGTGGCTCCTGATGCAGCAGCCATATCAACTCCCTTAGATCCCAGAGGATGAGGCTGGAATTCCAGCAACGACACTGCCCTGTTGTGTGAGCTTGGACAAGTCACATCCCTCTCTGCATCCTCACGCCTGACCCCACCGTCCCAGGCTCCCCATGGAAGGAGACTATTGTCACTGTGTTTTTGGCAACATAACTCAATTTTTTTTTAATCCTAATGAAATTTTACAGCAAAACTCAAATATAAAATCAAAACAATAGAGTTTAATTCTTCCAAGCTTGATGGAGATGTGTTGGTGTTGCCAAACCCGTCATGCAGCCAGGAGGGTCTAGGGAAGAGAATTTGAAAATTACATTGTTTGCTTACTTTTAAGCATTTTTTTTTCTAATTTGGAGGTTTGCTTATTTTTCCAATTTGGAAACTTCATGTGTAATATGTTTATAAAGCAATTTCCTCTAAGTCTCTAGTGGCTCTTATTTTAAGTACAACGGTAGGGGAGGCCACTTCGCCGAGGCATTTATTGAAGCCTCCTGGTTACACTGAAGTGTGTGAGACGCTGTAAAGGTGAAGGGTCCTGGCCTCCAAGTCCCAGGATTGTAAACACTGGCAAGTCAAAGAGGAAAGAGACCTTGGAGAGAAGCTGATCTTGTATTTTACGACCTCATCTAACCCATGACCTTTTTAAAAGATAAACATCAAAATCTCCTAGATGGAGACTTTTTGATGCAATCTCTATCCTAAACTTTGAGAAAACTTTTGTCTAGCTTCACTTTCTGTAATTTATATTATGAGAGCAATTGGTAATGTTTGTTCATGTTCCAGTTAAAAATTACATAATAACAGTGTATTATTGACCTAGCTTTTTCCAAAACACACACACCACACCAAGGGATGTGATATGCTCCCTCCCACCAGTTATTGGGAATAACTGATTAGCTCATTCTTCCTCATCGGTGTTTAAGCCTTGGCTTCTGATTTATGAAGTGTGCGAACACAGTCTGGGCGGTGGGGTGGGGCGGGGGCTTGATGAAGGGCAGAGGGATTAACCTTGAATTGGTAACTGTTGAAACTGGGCGATTGGTATCTGGACATTCTTCAAATGTTTTCTCTGCTTTTGTATGTTTTGAAATTTTCCATAATACAAAGGTTGAAATGAAGGTAATGTTACCTACCTGTGTGTTGAAACTGAGTATTTCACCTGGTTGCAAACCTAGAGGCACTTAATCAGTATCTTCATTTGCTGCAACCACATCTGACCCACCTTGCAATGCCGTCTCCACTCCAAGGCCACCCACTTTCTGGTATTCCAGACTCTCCTATCACACCCTCTTGAGGACAGGCCAGGAATCGCAGCAGCCCAAGTCCCAGGTTGGGAGGTGCCCCTGACCCCCAGGACTTATTTCCTAACTCCAGCCAAAGATGGGGCTGGTTCTCCTCACTGAAAGACCTTGCTAGTCTTGAATGCAAAGGGTTAACACTGTCCCTGGGGTGACTAGGTCTCCCTTTGGTCAATGTTGCCTTTCAGATCAATGTGACCATGAGTCTGTGTTTCTTCAGTCGGTGAAAATAAACTCAGATTATCAAAAAAAGCAGAAATAACTAGTTACACGTGGCTTTTCCATCTAGGTTGAAATAACTCACCTGTCTCCTAAATGGTGGGAAAAAAGCTCCTACAAAGCCAGATGCCTAGGAGGATGGACAATGTAGTTTCCGGGGGCGGGCAGGGTGGTGGGGAATCTGGGGCTACTACTAACTAAAAATCGGTGCCACTCAAACATAGGTGGGAGGGGGCAGAGCACCAAAAGGACTGACACCCGAATCATCCGTCTGTGACAAAATGGCTTCCAACTAATTAAACATAGAAAAACCTCTTTTAGAGACGAAAATCCTATCGGATCAACTTGCAGGATTTTTCCAGCCAGCTTCTGCCTCCCAGAGCCTCAATTAAAAGCTGTTTAGCAGATGGCAATTTCTGAGTCACAAAGCTGGACTCTCTGGCAGCCATGTGTGGTGTCGATTTCCCAGGGGACCCTGGCCATATATATGGCCCTGGAAGAGGTGTAAGAGCTCTCTCTCGGCACTTAGGAGAGCCTGCCTCTCCCACCTTAACACACAGACAGCAGGCATTACAGCCACCAAGGGTGATGCTGATTAGCAAGAAGAACTTTCCAGATAATTCAGAAATGTGGGGGGTTTAGATATCATAACAGATCAGGGCTGGGAGCTTGAACATTATCCAGTGCAAATCCTTCTTTTTCTAAAATGGGGAAACTGAGGCTCAGAGAGGTTATGTAATACAAGTTACCCAGCAAGGGAGAAGCAGATTCAGGACCAGTCTCATTCTTACTATAGAAACAACTTCTCTAGGTGCCCTGGGGACCTATAGGGTTCAGTGCCTGATCCTCTCCTTAGGGATATTTTCCCAATGATTAAAAAAATCGGTCAGGACAAAGGCTTGAAAGGGTCCTGCTGTCCACTTGCGTTGTTGTGGGGTGAAACCAGGACCCTGTAAAGTAGAACCTCATTACTCCTCCCTTCAAAGTTTTCTATTAATGCCGAATTCATAGCTTCCCTTGGTTGCTGTCAAAGAGAAACAAAATCAGACACTAGTTAAAGGCAGTAAGACAGATTTTATTCAGTAAGACTGCAATTAGGAGAACCCTCAACTCAATTCCAATGGAAACAAAAGGTTTTTTTGATGCTGGGGTGTGTTAAAGACAAATTAGTGTGGTCACCGGCACGATTGATGTAACCAGGCATCCGAGGTGGCTTACTGACGCGGTAAGGCTTCTACCCTTGCATGAGACTGGGGGCCAGGTGCCCTGCTTTTCTTGATGGTTACATTTCAAAGTGGTAAGTTCTGTGTCCTTGAGAAAAACATTCCTGGCTTGTAGAAGCTACATCACAAAAGGACAGAGAAAGGAATGACAATTGCAAGTTTTTTAAATAAACGTTTCTAAGAAGGTCAGCCGCCTAGAGTAGGGATTTGAAACAAATAGTAAATCCTTTTGGCAGGGCTGAACTTTCTCAGCAAGAACATTGGGGACTGGGGTGGTCACCCTAAGGATGTGGCCTTGAACTGCTGGCAGCTCTGCTTTGAGCCTCTTAGTGCTGAGGGGGGACCCCATCATTTGGGCTGAGTGCTCAGAACCAAGGTTGGGCCCTTGTGGAGATGAGGACCCAGAGGATCGGACTGAAATTTGGTCACAGACAGTCTTTGGCAGTGCTGACGAGACTTCCATTGTCCGGAAAGGAAGTTAACACAAATATTTCTCCATCGTCCTCACTCTCGTTTAAGCCTGTTTCTTCCTGTCTTTCGCTGGATGTTCTACTTAGAATGGTTCTTTATATATTTACAATCAACCTTTTCTAAACTGGATTTCAAGTTACTTGAAGACAGGGCATTAAAGGAAAATTCCATTGTACCTTGTAAGACTTGATAATCATTCATTGACTAAAATCCCAGGTTCCGTGGTTTTTTTCAATGGTGCTAACCAACGTTCTAGGGCTTATATCCTATTTCTGTAACTAGCTCCATGATTTTGTTTGTCTGAACCCCCTCCAACATGGGAGGTCAAAATAAGATTCCTCCATTTGCTTCTGCCCATTTCTCAAACAAGTTCTCTTTCAAAAAGACCCCCAAGAATTCAATTCATCAAACTTTTCCTGAGCACAGCCCATACCATCCGGGTACTGGTGAGAAGGAGGTCAAAAGGTCACAGACTGACCAGCAGATCTGTGATTCCAATGCTTAGAAGTCCTGGAATAGAAGAGGTGTGTGGGCATGAAAGAGGGTCCCTAACTTACTTTGGGTGGGACATGGTCAGGGACATCTGGAAGAGACTATCTGTTTCCTCTGGTTTCCCTTTAGGCAGAGCCTGGGAGAGGAAATCTTGTACAAGTGGTTTATTGAAGGCGAACTCTCAGAAGAAACCTGTAAAGAAGTAAGAGAAGAGAGCAGGGGTAACAGCTAGGCGAAGACGTGGTTTCAGCTGGAGTCTAACCTCAGTGTAGCCCAAGGAGATATCTGGAGCAGGTATGACCGTTCCAGGAATGGAGTCAAAGAAGCCAGACATTTGCACTCTTTATCAGTCGTTGGCTTCAGGCTGCTCCTCACGAAGAGGGTGCCTAGAGATTTCTGAGAGAGGAAGTTTCTGTGGGCAGAGGGTGAATCTCTAGCTTTGAGCTGTTAGAAGCCAACACTTGGAGCAGCTGGCGGACCCTAACAGCTAGCAGGGTTTGGGGTGGGACCCCACCAGCCTCTGCTACAGGACCCTTGGAAGAGGAGGAGTGGTCAGAGGTAGTGGTCTGCAAGATTGGGGAGAGAGAATGGCAGGGCATTTCAGGGCAAAGCTAAGAGGGGAGAGGGGATGATGCATTTGCAAAGGACAGTGGTTTGTATGTGTCTTAGCCAGCTCAGGCCGCCAAAACAAAATGCCATAGACCAGGGGGCTCACATACTGAAGAAACCTGTTTCTCGCAGTTCTGGAGGCTGGCAGGCCAGCCAGATTCCAGCACAGTCGGGCTCTGGTGTAGTCCGCTGAGGGCCCTCTCCTGGCTGACTTCTTATTGCATCCTCGTGGTGACAAGAGGGCAAAAGAGCACCTGGGGCCCCTTTTATATGGGAGCTAATCCCACTGGGCTGTATCCTCATGACTCACGATTATCTCCCCAGGACCTACCTCCTCATACCATCGCAGGTGGGGTTCAGATTTCAACAGAGGAATTTTCAGGGGACACAAATGTTCAGTTCATTGCTTTGTAGAGATGTTAGAGAAAATATTGGATCTTTTTTTTAAAAGGTGTGTATGTGGCAACAGTTCATAGCAGTGGGCAAGGACCCTTCCCCATTGGGTGTTTTATTTTGTATTTTTAAGTAAAGATGCAGGCAGGAATGAAGGTGAGCAGAGGCAGCTAGGAAGAGAAAGGAGGAAGAAGCACTTTATTTGTTTTTATTTAGTTGTTCACATTGGTTATTTCCTCTGGCCCTGGGTCTTGAACCCAGGACCTTGGGATGTATGTGGGACTGTTCCCAGGGTGTGCTAGACTGCTAGGTCACCCAGTTGGGATTCTTGATGTCTGCCCTGCTACTGCTCAAAAGAGGCTGGAGATAAAGTCACTGGAGAAGCTGAACCAGAGGGTAGAAGTGGGTTCTGATGCAGAAGCACAGAAGGATGACCAGGTGAAGTTATGTGACATTTGAGCAGCTACAATTTGCAGGGTGTATTTGTTTCTGCCTCCAGAGTAGGAGCTGTTTTTCAAGTCTTTTCAGACACAGTTCTTTGAGGAGGCATTTGATTTGGTCACCTGAGGGGAACACCTGAGAAACCCAAATGCAGTCAGCAGTTGTTTACACAGCCTGTCACTCCCTGGGAGACTGTCAGCTGTCCTGGCCCTGAATTCCTCTTTGGTGAGCCAAGCTGGTTGCTCAAGACCATGAGTTCTGCCTGACACTCACAAACTGATAAATTGGTGTTTTCTTCCATTGTTCTCCTTTCTGGAGAAGTTATTTCCTTTTGAAAAGATGGGTGCTATTGAAATATATTTTCATGAGCAGAGACCTTCCACATGTTCTCACAATAATAGCTAAGTGTTTGCAATAATGCTTGTCAACACCTGGCTTCTACTTTGCTGATCTGAATTTACCCACTTTCAACAACTTTTCTTCTCTGGAGTTCAATTTGACACACACTTTCCCACCCAAGGGAAGTGATACTTGTTTTGATATGTGCTTTTAGGTAAATCGTGTTTAAATACATGAACCAAGAATCTATTGTGAACCTAACTCTTAAAGGTGACAAAAATTATAAAAACACTTTTGTTGAGATAGTGTGTGTGTTAGTGACTGGATACTTGATAAATGCAAAATTACCCAACCTCATCCAAGCTTCACCATTGTCTTGCAGAAAATCCTTCCTCGCGTCTCTAAAAACCAAAGTAAATTATTTTGTATCCCAGGAACTATTTTTATTTTCATTTCACTTTAGTGGTCCTATGTACTTTTTAGGCCATTATATTCATCCATTCATCTACTCATCCATCCATCATTCATCAATCCACTTATCTACCCACCCACCCACCCATTCATTCATTAAGTAAATGTATTTCAGAGTGCCTGTTTATAAAAGTCACAGTCAGGTACTAGATATTCAGTGATGGATAAGACACTCAGAGTCCTGTGTTTCATGGAGCTTACATTTGGGAAAAGAAACAGACATTAAAGAAGTCATTTAAAAATATATAATACAACAGGGACAGTTTTGAGAGATGAAAACATAGTGGTGTTCTGATTAACTATTGCCGCCTAACAAACCATCTCGCTTGTATTGGCATAAAAGGGTGACATCTTTATTATTGATTTCTCATGGCTCTGAGGGTTGCCTGGCCTCAGCTGGGCAGCTCTTGCTTGGGGACTCTCATGTGGCTGCACTTAGATGGTAGCTGGGGCTTGAGGCATCTCGAGGCCATCCTGACAAATGTGCTTAGTGGTTGACTCAGAAGACTCCCTCATCGGGGTCGGCACGGCTGGGGTTCCTCAGACATCTGTCACTCTTGTTCTGGGGTCTCTCCATGTGGTCCCTCTATCATAGCAGCTCCTGAGTAGCCAGGCATCTCACCGGGTGACTGAGGGCTCCCAGGGCAAGTATCTCAAGACAAACCAGGAAAATCTGCATGGCCTTTTCTAACCTAGATTTGGACATTGGGCAGTGACATGCAATTTGTCTAGGCAGTCACAAAATCCCACCCATAATCAAGGGGGGGAAACGGATTTCTTTAGGGCGAGATTGTTAAGGAAACTGTAGTCATGTTGTAGACCCACTACATCTAGTATGACCGTATGACGCAGTGTCCAAAGCAAGACACCGTAACGGGTGAATGTGGGTGCTTATCAGGCCCGAGCTGGGACTGTCTTTGGTAAGCAGGCATATGGTCACGCCTACCATGATGACCACCAAGCTCACTTTAAATTTCTTGCCTTTCTGACCTTCATTGTTTCATTTTCACGCAGACTCTCATCTCCTTGAGAAATACGTGTTTTAAAACTGAGTTTCCGTGTTGACATATAGAGGAGGAATGGGGACCCTATACATATAAGCTTATTTTAGAATGTGAAAATAAAAAGAATTAACTAAAAATGAGTTTCTGCTTCTGGATAATTTCTTGCTTCGAGATCCACAATATTACCTCGAGGTTGTCTTTTCATAATCAATCTGGAACTTGCTGGTTATGAATCTCGTTCCACAATCTCATCTATGCAAACAGGACTGCGGAGAGAAGCACTCAGGATGCCTGCTCTCTCCGAGGAGAGAAACCCCCGTAGTGGAAGAATTTGCTTCAAGAAATGCTTTTGAAAAAACCTCACTCTTTGGCTAAGTGGTTTAAAAAAAAAAAAAAAAAAAAACAGTGATGACTCATCAGTTGAAATCAAATCCTTCATCCCCCAAAAGTGTTTTTGTAACAAGTGGGTGGTTTCTTTTTTCTTTCCCCAAAGGCAGACTGTAGAATATCTGGTGCTTCTCTCTTCTGAGTAATATATTCCATCTCAGTGGAAAATGACAGTTTCAGACGTGAGCCAATAACGTGTTTTTCAGAACTGTGCGTGGTTCCCCCCCGCCCCGTTCAGGGATCTGCTTTTGCCTTCAACTCGATGTAGAGTTCAGCCATGGACAATTCTACACCAACACAATCCCCCTCTTCCTCCCTTCTCTTGGGCCAGCTAAATCTGTTTTTCTAAAGACCTTGAGCAGAAGGAATGCCCGAGAGAGCATTTGGGAATCGCATGCAGGTGTAAGCATGGCAAGTTTTTTGTCCTTCAGGAGTCCAATCACAGTCCCTTTCTCTCCCAGTCCCATTCTGCATTCAGAAGACTTTGGTCATTTCCCAGATCTCTACCAGAAAATATTTCCCTTTGGTTGTCTCTTTCCTAAGATGCTACAACTCTTGTCATTCTGACAAAGTGGTTCATTTCTGATCCAGGAAAGCTAACTTCCCATTCTGTTTCATTCGTCTTCTTGGAAGCATCAAGAGATATCTCCTTGCTAGAAAACAAGAATGCAAAAGATGCCACAAGTCATTCTGTTAGTTGCTTAGGAGTTTCAAGGTAACATTCAACCTTGTTACGCTCTAAGGCCAGGGCAAAGAAAGACAAAGCCAGAGACATTAGATGGAGGCTGAGCGGGTAGGACGTGGGGAAGTAGCTTCCAAAGGTGCAAAAGGACACGTGAGCCCTCAGCTCTCAACTCAGAGACAGGGTACTAGCAACTCTGCCCAGAAACCCTGACAGTCTCTCTGGTCACCTTGGTGAGCTGCCAAGTTCCAGTTGTCCATCCCTGCCCTCAAGGCCCTGTCCCTGGTGCCGAAAACTCTACTCGATTCCCTCACATCCACTCTTGAGCTAGAGAGGCTGACTGTGTCCTTTACACCCCAAACCAGGACCCAGGACCCATATTCTTTGCCCACCCACATTCTCGCCCCCTTGGAGTATCCACGCCTGGCCATGGAGAACTTCCCCAATGTGGATGTGGCGCCTGGCTGTCCTTGAGGACAGACCTTACCCTTCCCTCCCTCTTGGAGGAAACCACAAAAACAAAGTAGGAGCCAACTTTGTTCCGAGGGGAATGTTTTCACCCTGCTCTTAATTCATGAAGCTTTTTGGCTCAGATCACAGGCAATGAAGCATTTATGAGGCTTCCCAGAGGTACCCAGGCAGCAGGCCCAAGTACCTGCCAGCTCCGACATCTCTTGAAGTTGCTTTTGGTTCTTTGGCAGCTGATGTTTCTAAGCTGGCTCATCTTCTCAGTGCATGTATTTACAAATAGACTTCACTGATGTTCCTTAAAAAACTCCCCCTGAGTTCCCGACCTAGTCTCTGTCCAGTGAGTCACAGTCAAATTTTGATATAGCCTTATTTTTAACACCTATCTCAAGCACATGCTCCTGTTGGGCTGGGACATGTTTTACATTTCTTTATAGCCTAGCAGCTAACAGAGTGCCATGCCCAGAATATTTATTGGCAAACTGGAAACAACCCAAATGTTCAACAGGAGACTGAATAAACCCATGATCTATTCTTATAGTGGAGTACTACTCAGCAATAAAAAAGCAAACCTTGACAGATGCAGTACCACAGAGGAATCTCTCAAAAGTATTTTACTAAGTAAAAGCAGCCAGATACCGGAGTGCATACTGTGCAATTCTATTAGCAGAAAGCATTAGCATGGCAATACTAATCTTTCTGGTGGCGTCTGTTGCAGACTGAATGTTTGTGTCTCGCCTCCTCACTCATAAGTCTGTATATTGGATTTTTAGCTCCCAGTATGACTATTTTCGGAACTGGGGCCTCTAAGGGAGTAATGGGGGTTAAGGGAGGGTCCTGGTGCTGTAAGACTAGTGTCCTAATAAGAAGAGACACCAGACGGCACATGTGCTACCTGCAAAGCAAACAAGAACCCGGTGGGAAGACAACTGTCTGCAGGCAGGGAAGAGGATCTTCACTAGGAACCAAGTCAGCAGGAACCTTACTCTTGGACTTGTAGCCTCCAGCGCTAAGAGAAAACACACCTCTGTGGTTTAAACCACTGAATCTGTGTTTGTTTGTTTGGTTTTTTTTTTACGGCAGCCCAAGTTGAGGGAGGCAGGATCTAAGTAATTAATGGTTGTCCCTGGGGCAGGAGACATTGACTGGAAAGCAACAGGAGGGAATTTTCTAGGGTGAAGAAACTGTTTTACATCTTGACAGGGTGGTAGTCACGTGGGTATGTACATATGTCTATGCAAAAAAGTATCAAGCTGCAAGCTTAAGAAGTGTGCATTTTAGGCACCCCGGTAGCACAGCGGTTTGGCCTGCTGTCTCCAGTTGAACGCAGTCCACATATAACCCAAGGACCTGGGTTTACATCCTGGAGCCAGGGCGGGGCAGCGGGGCGGGGACAGCCACGATGAATAACTAAATAAAATAAAATAAAAAACGTTTCCTGCTCTCTCTGCCTGCCTGCCTGCCTGCCTGCTCTCCTTCATTCCTACCTGTGCCTTTCCTTAGGAAAAAAAAAAGTGTGTATTTTACTATATGTAAACTATAACTCAATAAAGAACTGAAAAAAAGAATGTCTTCCTTCATGACTCGTGCCTCTCCCATGGGTCCACTTGGGGCACCTGCTGTGACAGCTTGGCACTCGCCACAGGCATAGCAGGGAGTTGTGGAGAGAAATGCTGGGCTTCTAGTTCTCAGGGAGCCCTTTTCTGCTCCAAAAGCAATATCTGGAAAAACTCAAGTCACAGCCACTAAGCCAAATTGAACCAGTTGCTAACAACTCTTGCGGAGACTTTTGTCATTCAGGAAGCCACATTAACCCCTTCAGGTTTCCACAGAGGCTGCTGTGGCCTGGTTCCTTCGAGAACTAGCCAAAGCCCAGGCCTGCTCAGCGGCTGGCCAACACCACCAGGAGAAATGAAAGGGAAAGGGGAAAGCCGGTGCAGAAAGTCTTAATGAGATGTGAAACTGTGCGCCTCTGGCCTGAAGGACTCCCTCTACCCAAGCAAAAACTGAAAAACGGTTTCCACCCGCATGTCAGCAGTCGACTTTCCAGTGGTGTGCAGTGTTGATGGAGCGCTGAGCAGTTTGGGACACAAGTGCAGCTTTCTTCCCCAGGTGGTTCCCACTCGTCTTTCCAGGACTTTGGCCATCCTAATGAGGGCCACTCAGATACCAGTCACCCGTGTAGCCAGAGTGGGCAAGAACTACAGGCTTCCTTCCAGGGCGAAATGTGCTACTTTCTTTGGTGACACCAAGCTCTTTGCAAATAAAAAAGCAAAAATTGTTTTCATAAAATCACAGGCATTCTAGAAAAAGTTAATTTGGGGCCCGTGCACTAGCTCTCTTCCCTTCTGCATCCTTAGCAGACATTAGTAGTTAATCACAGCGCTGTTCGTCGCCGAGCCCCGTGCCAGATCAGTGATGTGCTGGAGCCAGCTGCTATCAGCTGGTAGCTGAGGGCCAACTGTGAAGGGTCAGGAACCTTGCCAGTCTGCTGTAAATATATTCATTATTAAAAAGGATATTGTAGAAATATATATATATATTCAAATGGATTATGTTAAAAGAAAAGGTAATGGATACTCAAAACAACACTTCCGAATTATTTTACTACTTTTTGCTATTATCTGTGTGCCTGAGGTTATTTACATATATGGTGTCTGGAAAACTATACCATAATGTGCTACTGTGCGTCTCTTCCCTACTCTGTGTTGAGTGGTGCTAGGAGCTTGGAAGGGGCCACGGTGATAGTATTTACGTCACAGAAACTGACAAATGCTACAAGCTAGAACGTCTTTCCCACTCGTCTGATGAGCACCGACTCTTGAGCATCTACCACCACACCATCGCTAATGCCCATGGATATTAGATGATAAGACACACCAGGGGAGGCAGGCTGTACCAATCGAATTCCTGCTGCCTGTGATAGGGGGAAGCATTGAAAGAGGCAACTCCGAGCACTCATAGAGGAAAGCAAATCAGAGAGAGGGGAGAGCCCCTAGATCCAGCCAGGCCCGAAGCTGTCCACTGTATTTCTTTGTTTTTGTTTTTGTTTTTACTAATATGAGCCTTGCTTATGGGCATCATATTCTCACCCTCACAGACACCAGATGGACTAGCAGCTTGGCTCAGGAAGGGATAGCTAAATGTGTGCGCTGGAGTCTTCCATGAGGGTGCCTGAGAGAATCAGCCAAAGACCACAGTTCAAGGTCAGTCAAAATCAGAAGCTAACATGGGGTGTTGCAGTTGGAGGGCCCAGGCAGAAGGTAGGTATTTGGGGGTGCTGTGAGACCTGAAAGGGGTACAGGCAGGGGTATGAGGCTCCGGAACAGATCTGGAGGTCTCCTGGTCAGCCTGGCCCAGCTGTGAGTGGTAGCAGAAGTCAAAGCCTGGTTATTCCAGAAAGCAGGCTGGCCATGCAGATTGTCCAAGATTTATTTACTTTCCTCCAGCTACATGACTATTCAGAGATTCAGACAAAATCTCCATTTTGTAATGCATGCCCAGCCTCTATCATAGATTCGTAGTGCTGAAAAATCTCTGGGAAACAGCTAATCCAGTCATTTCTTTCTTTAAATACATAGGGACTTCTCTAGAGTCACACAGAGAATGAGATGCAGAGTTTGAACTCGGATCCAATTTCCATCACACCTGTGCGCAACTCAGAATTCAGGGGCCTACATTTCAATCCTAGCTTCTAAGACAAACTGTCAAAGATTTCCTCCATTCTCTACCTCCTGCATCTTACTCAATACAGTCAAGATGCATGCATGCCAGCATCCTTCTTCTGAGCATTGCAGAATTGTTTGGGGTCAGAGGGAGGGGGTCTCAGCCTCAAACTACCTGGCTACACAGCCTTCGGACTACAAGGCCTAATGGAAGGCTCACACAGCCAGAGAGAGTTCTCTGTATAGGACCCCAGGCCTGCTCTCTCTCTCTCAAGTCAGGGAAGCCCTACATTCATGCCCGCCATCCCCTTGCTGACTTATTGACAAGAGTCATCTTCAGCTTGTGCACACACTCTCTCAAGGACCATCTCGTGTTTTCAAGGACATTCAACAAGGTGTTCAAAGCCTCTTTAAAAGGTAATTCCATTCTTGCAAATTGGGGCAGTGTAAATAAAATACAAGGAATAAAGCCCAGCCTCTCCTCTTGGGGACAGTTATCCTCATCCTCTTCCTATAATGAACATCCAGAGGCACCCTATTCCCCCTTCCATGTGCTATATAGTGTTTTGGGGACTTGGGTGCTGAAATGATAGCACCTGGATCATATCAGATCTTTAAATGTCAGACACGATCTATTTTCTAGTTTTTCCCTGATGGCTAGAACTAGACTGCTCATAAATTCCTCTCTTCCCCATCCACTTGGAATTGACCCTGTAAATGTTCACTGATTAGTTGTTTCAGTATCCTGTCGTGTCAAACAGCAGATGGAAGTAGCAGAGTTCAGGCTCAGTCAAGCAGGCAAGAGGACACGAGCTGTAGGCATGTAGCCGTGACCCTTTGTTTGGGTATTCGAGATTGTAGTAACGTAGGCTGGAGTTTATTTCACACATCCGCCCTTCTGTCTCCAGTTTGGATCCAGCCTACAGAAGGGAGACAGAAGCTTTTAAAAATGATGATAAACAATGAGGTCACAGACCAGAACAGCCAAGAAAAAAAGTCATCCATGGCCACACTCATCGTGGCCACAGAAGTCACTATGAGGCAAGGAGTCATGGCTGGTAGGATCAACCAGGCAGGGACTCGCACGATGGGAGCGCCACTTAAGAGCAATGACTTAAGAGTTGAAGAATCTTCACCCCAGTCTCAGATTGTCTTCTATCCTGGGTTCTAATCTCTGGCACTTGACACAGTGCCCAGCACATAGCAGGTGGCCCATAGCCCCCAGGAGCTTTCCCCATGGGGCTGTGATTCAAGAACCCAACACAGAATATAATCAGTGGTCAGTAAATGTTGGTTGAATTATTGCATCTGTAAACAAAAAACTGAGTGGACAGAAGCCTGGGAGGCAGGATGGATGGATGGATGGATGGATGGATGGATGGATAAATGTTATTAAATCTCTGCTTAAAACTAAGAAGTCAAAAAATGGACTCAATTCCTCACAAGAAAATCCCTTCCTAGTCTATTTGAATTCCTATTGAATCCCTCTTCAAATTGTTATAAAGTCCTCCTACTGACTGACCCAGAATCTGCCATGTGGTAGCCTGCCTGGGCAGTTTTAGTTTTCTTCTATATGCGGGTATTCCAGCTGCTTGTTCCACTTGGTCCCTCCCAAGAGAATCAGACCTCCCTGTCTGCATTCTTTCTCTTCATTATTATTGGAAACACTATGGGTTTTCAGTTGCAAAATGACAAGAGGGGAGAATTTTAAGAAATCATTTTGTTTCCTCTAAGAATCCATCTTCTCTGGTCTCAGACATCTATGGAATGACTTCTTTGAAAAGACCATTGTCCATGGCCCTTGTTTTCTGCACCAAGAGCAGGTGTTCCTTTACCAAGATGGTGGCTACATGGCACTGAGGCTGTGGACACTTTGGTGACCTCATAATGTGCATTTAGCAAGGCTGGCCCACATGTCCCAGAATTCTTTCTTTTGCATTTTTTTTTTTTTTTTAAGGAAAAAGTGCTGGCAGGAATGAAAGCGAGCAGAGAGAGGCAAGAAGAAAGAGGAAGAAGAAACACTTTATATGTTTTACTTAGTTGTTTATCTTGGTTGTTCCCCTTGTCCCTGGGATGTGAACCTGGGACCTTGGGATGATGTGGACTGCACCCGACCACAATTCCACCAGGGCATGCCTGTTTCCTGTTTAGGTATTTGAAAGTATTCCTAAGCCTCACAGAGGACTCAGTTAAGACTTCCACCTGAAGGCTGAGAATACAGTGCAGGGAGAGAGAGACTGCAGGAAGCAAGCAGTGTGTGTCTCAGACATTCTGCAGGCCCCGGTTTCTGAACAAGGGCCCAACTTTTGTGCACATAGCCCAAGCTGAGTCTCTGGTTTCCATGGTCAGGATCCCCGCTAGGGGACTTCACTGAGAAGAACGTGGTGGCTTTTAAAGGAATCAAGTACGCTTATCACCCTGGAGAGGCTGGTTACAAACTTTCAGTAAAGATAACATGGGGCTTGTCAGGAGAGTTTCAGACTTCCAGCAGCTTATCACACATCACCGTATTTATCCTGATCATAAACCAAAATCAGACATCCAAGTATAAAGATAGTATCTCCATGGAGGGACATGAGGGAGTCTCCTGGGAGCTCTTGAGGCTCACGCACATCTTTGCTGATCTGCAGACTCACTTCATAGGGCTGCTGGCCTGTCCTGCACTGCCTTCCCCTGCATCCTCCTTAGCTGTGCTCCTCCGATTTCTAGACCAGCTGTTTGTGTGTCGCGCCACACCAACGGGTCCTGACTTCTGCGGGGCACCCACAACACTTACGTCAGAGGCAACAGGAATTGACACGGGCTGGTGAACCCTGGTGGCTCAGGCACTAAACCAGCATCTGGGGCACAGACCAGGTAAAAGGCCAAGAATTTGGGTTCACAACCCGGGGTCTAGGGGGAAGAGCCAAAAATAAATAGATAAATAAAAGTGTTTTCTCCCTTCCTTCTTTCTTTCCTTCCTTCCTTCCTTCCTTCCTTCCTCCCTCCCTCCCTCCCTCTCTCCCTCCTCTTTTTCCTCCCTCCTTCCTTAAAAATGCTTTGTCCTCATCTCTCTTTCTTCGTCTCTTTAAAAACCAAAACTGACATCAGCTTTATTCCATCCTTTGGGGTCCTCGCTTGTTCTCAAGCTCCCCGACTTTGGAGCTCCCTGCCATTCCATGCCAGATCAGGTGTGAAAGCAACAGCCTTACGGTGTCTGCTTAGTCAGCTCCCACATTCATCTAAGGCCATATCTCTGTAACAGAGCGTGCGTGTGTGTGTGTGTGTGTGTGTGTGTGTGTCTGAGGGACTCGATTCCCCAGTTGACCCCTGACCCTTAACTGATTATCCCCTCTGCTAGGAGCACAGCCCCTGGCCCTGCCCTCCCTCTGAGTTGCAGAAAATGCACATGGTGGCAGTTCATTAGGCTCTGTTTCTATCCACACTGCCACCAACCTGCAAGCTCCTTCTGACCATCTCTACTCTGTGCAGGTGGGAGGCTGGGCAGGCAGCCCCGTTTTCAGCTGTGGAGTGGGCTGACCACCTCTGCAGACTAGCTAGTGCCCGAGGAGCAGCCCCGCAGGCTCAGCTGTTTTCTCGCAAGAGGGAAAATGCCAAAACAGCAACACGAAAGAGCCCCACTGGCCGTGACGAATGGTGGTTTTGGACAGTTACTAAACCTCAAGGCAGAGGGGTGAGGTGAGCTCACGCGACATCAGACGCAGAGGATGTCAGGGCAGGTATCTCCTGGCACTCCCAGAATGCCTTAGAGTGCTTGCGAGATAGGATACATTTTCTCTGGACTCATGCTCAACAGGTGGGCTTTTGAATACCTTCTCCAGTGAGGTTGAAATTTGGCCGTCTGTGGGCGGACGGTGGCCTGTCAACATGATTTGTGAACCCTGAACAGAATTTTTAAAAAAAGAATTTCTGGATATATTTCCAGCTTTTTCAAATTGGGGATTTCACATGTTAAGAAATGGGAATTTCTCACCGTTCTTGAAAAATCACAAGGTTTGCAAGAATAGGCCTATTTTGCTGCATGACAAGCGTTGGCCATCGCTGAGTAGCAGCTGTTCTTGTTAGCGTGGCATAGGGACCTCCAGGGTGTGCATCCCACACATCCCACTGCTGGGGCTTGTGTCACCTGCCTGGTTTCTGGAGGCATCCAAGTTTACAAGCCTGGGCTATTCCATCTGCAGCAGATGCTCACTCCTCTCCCTCTGTAGCAGAAACCCAGACAGGACTTCACCAGCCAGCATCGGTCCGTCTTCGGGGACTTTCCTTAGCAACCAGTCTCTCTGCTTCCCAGCAGGCCATGAGTGCCTCTTCCCAGCAGTCCTCCCTGATCGGAGCTGGGGCATAAATACCCCAACTTCCTCCCCGTGTGTGGGAATCACTCTGAGAACCTGTTATCCCTTTGGCTCCCAGAGTGTCTCAGTGCTCTTAATCTCTAATGCTTCACTGGGTATCTTCCTTGATTTCATGCCTTTAAAGATTGCCTTCCTCTCCCTGTTTCTCTTCCCTGCCAGTGTTTGCTTTGCCACCTGAATAAACTGCTTGTCTGGTCACTGGACGATACAAGAATTTATGGTAGGGATGTTCTGCACAGCGCTCATGAACGCTGAATTAGCGAATACTGGGCCATTGTGCCCAGGGGAAACAGAGGGTTAAGTCCCTGGTTCTCGAGTCGCCGTGTTTTTCGTCAACCAGTCAATACATAACCGTGTTTTATGTGTTGGTGTTCAAAGACACCTTCATTACTAATGCTGTTGACTCTAACTGCACTCTCAGCCAACAGCCCGATGGCTTAGGCCCGAGTGGAGCTCATGGAACATGAGCATTTTCTCTGTTAAACACACCACAGCCTTCTTGTGCTTGGAAAGTCTAGGCAACACTTCAGAACCAGCAGCATCACCAAGAGGAGCAGGAAAATGCAAACAATGTGGCACTAAATAGAGCATGAAAAGGACACTTGTTTACAAGCTAGGAGCTGAAAGGGGAAGTCTGAGAGTGGCCTTGTTTGACCGCAGCTGGGAATGTACATCTTGGAAACTCCATCTCGCTGCCTCTCGGCTCATGTCCACAGATGACTGTGAACGTGCTACAGAGACGGACTTGGAAATTTCAAGCACACTGTCGTGCAGGGCAAATTCAGAAATAGAGTGTGAGTCAGCGATAGCCCCAGAGTCTTCTTCTAGAGGATCGATCCTAAACGAAGACCGCGCCGTAGAAGGACTTTCTACCTCAAATAATTCAGGGCAACCACACCCAAGAAGAAATACAAAACATGAAAAAGAAAAAAAGACTTTCAGGCATTGTCCTGGGTATAGCACAGGGTCCTCAAGGGAGAAAAAAACGAGTGAGGCGGATCCAGTGATTTCCCCCCGGGGTGGTTCCTGGAGACAGTTTCCAGGCTGCAGCAAGGAAAGAAGAAACCCAGGAGAGAGGAGGTGGAGCTGGGAGACTGCAGCCTTTGAGGTGGTCAACAGGCGGGTACCAGGGAGCCCAGAGCCTTGCCCAGAGGGTTCCGGCGATTTCTGGGATCTCGCTGAGTCTTCATATGAGTTCTGATCAGAATGTGCCTGCGAAAAAATAATCCAGGGCCAGGGAGCACCACCTAAAGGAGGGCTGGGACTAGCGTTCCCTCCAGCTGGAGTGGAAAATCTCATTCCCAGGGCATCAAAGAGAAACTCAGAGGTAGGAGAGGGAAATTGAACCCCAACAAAAGACTTCTTAGAAGATCAAACTCTTTCCGGAGAGAGTGAATTGGTATTTATAGAAATAAAAAAAATCCAGTGTTGCACAAGATAAGATTTGCAACATTTGGTATCAAATTAAAATTTACCAGGTATACAAAGAATCAGTAAAATATGACCCACAATGAGGAGAAAGATGAATGGAAGCAAATCAAGACCTAGATGATAATATTAGCAGACAAGAACATTGAAACCATGATCGTAACTGTATTTCATATGTTCAAGAATGTAGAGGGAAGATTGAGCGTGTTAAGAGATGTGGAAAATATATCTATAGTATGTAGTATGTGTGTGTGTGTGTGTGTGTGTGTGTGTGTGTGTGACCCAAACAGAACTTCTAGAGATAAAATCAGAATGTCTGAGATGAAAAATGAAAAGTACACTGAATGGGGTTAAGACAAATTAGATACTCTGGAGGAGAAGATTAGCTAACATGAAGATACAGCAATACAAGCTAGAATAGAAAATGAAATTCAAAGGAAAGAATAAGTCAGGGACTTTGTTCGAGCGTGACTTCTAATTGCAGGTCTTTTAGGTCTGTCATTGGAACCTCACTGACTCAGGAGAATGTAAGAAGAGGAAGCCAGACCAGGGGCCAGCTTTCCAGACGCACTGTCAGGAGCAGGGGACCAGCCTCCTGCCAGCGTTCAAGGTGGCTCCCAACACTCCGCAGCTTGCTGCTTTGAGGCTTCAGAGTTTTGGTGGTGGCTGTCTCTACTTACTATACTTTTAAGGGGGTTTCTTCCCAGAAAAAGACACGTTTTGTTTTCAGACGTGCTACTCAATGACAGATGAACACATGACAAGAATAACAAAATGAAGATGAAATAAATGTACTACAAATGTACTACAAATCATATAACATATAAAACTGAAGGTCAGTTTGCCTTTCTCAACAAACGTCTGTGAGCCCCTTCTCCCTTAGCACCAGCTATACCCCGTGGAAAGCTGGGGCCTGGAAAAAATGAAGACACCTCCGTAAAAGTTTCTTTTCATGATGAGATGTAAACACACTGAAGAGACAATAATAGATACTCATATATTTATAGTGCAAGCTTGAAAAACTTAATATTTTGTCATATTGGCAGCAGATACATTGTTTTCATTAATATTGGAAGTTACCACACAGCTAGTACCCTCTTTCACTCCACACCCTTATATCCCTCCGTTCCCAGCGGTCCTCATGTCCAGAAGGTCTCTTTCTTTTTCATACTTTGTATGTTTTATCATATATGCTTAATATGCAGTATCTTTTGGTTATTTTAAAATTCACATGCATTTCACACTTTCCTTTAACATATGACCTTTTTACTTGGACTAGAGATTTCTTGATTTGTTTAGATTTAGTTCACTCATTCTAACTGCTTACATGGGATTTTATTTAAGTTTATATGGACATCGAGGTTATGTCCCTTTTTTTTTTTTCCTATTAAAGTGTTTCAGGAATATCCTTGTACATGATTTTTTCCCCAGAAGCAGAAACGCTGGGCTGGAGAGCATGTGCGTCCCTGACTTTATCATATATCACCAAAGTGATCACCACAGGGGACACTCTTACACTTTTGCTTGCAGCCCAGGAGCAGTCTTTTCCCCACATCCTTCTCTGAATCGGCATTATCAGACTCTCAAAATGTTTTCTCAGACTGTATCTAGACTCTGCTCCACTAGTCTCTTTCTCACTCATGTGCCAATACCGCATGATTTTAATTGTTGTAGCTTTAAAAATTCAGATATCTGGTGAAAAGGATTTCACTCCTTGTTCATCATTATCTCTCAATCCTTGGTTCTCTGCTTTTCTCTAAGAGTTGTCGTTCAGCTTGTAAAGTTATATGGAAAACTCAATCTGGATTTTTAATATAGTGGCAATGAATTGATAGATGACTTCGAGGAGGATTAACATTCTTTACATTGAGTCTTTCACCCAGAATCAAGCAATATCTCTCCAGGTTTACTTTTATTCCTTCAATCAAGTTTATGGTTTCCCCCATAAATTTTTGCAAGATTTATTACTAGGTACCTTGAAGTGTTGCTGCTGAGATATCATTTTTCATGATCAGAGAGACAAAGATCAAAAATGTTAATAATACTCTATATTGGTAAGATTATGGGGAACAGGCAATCTCATATTTTATTAGTGCAAATAAACAATCCTATTTTATTAGTGCAAGTATAAATTAATACAATCTTTTGGAATACAATTTTCAATAGCTTTAAATCTTTTAGTGCACATTTTATTTGACCAGAAATCCTACATCCAGGAAAATATATATACATACAGATAAACACACACACCTACGTGTATGTGTGTATGTGTATAAGGGTATTTAAGGCAACATTAGTATAAGAGCAAAAAGCTGGTAACCTATATGTATTCTGGTTTAAAAGTACCTGTTTAGATATGCCCTGGTGGAGTAGTGGTTGGATCAATCACCTCTGAAGGAGCAAGTCACATACCCCTGTGTTTGAGTCCCAGCCCCGCAGGGAGGCAACCAGTGTGAACAACTAAGTAAAAACAATTTGTTTTGAAAAGAAGCTTCTCTGGACAGTAGGGAAGAGCACTTGGTGATTTGGTGGAGGGTATGGTGTGTTGAAATATATCTAAGAAATGGGGAACCTATACACAGGAAGTTATTTTAATGTGTAAAATAATTACTGTGATAAATAAATAAATGAAAAAATACTTCTTTCTTCCCTCTCTTCCTGCCTATCTGCCTACTCACTTTCATTTCTGCCTGTACCATTTCTTTAAAAAAAAAGTACTGTTTAAATCAACCATTGAATAATTTATTGATTTGATGAAAGGCCATGTTTATTGCTCTACATAGCCCCCTAACATTGCTTAAACTACAACTATAATGTGTCTTCATTTTCATTTATTTCAAAGTATTGTCTAAGCTCTCGTATGATGTCTTCCTTGTCTCATTGGTTATTAAGGAGGGGCTACTGCATATGCTTTATTACACAGAATATCGATCAGGAAACTTGCTGTAGTCACATAAAAAGAACAGAAAGAATCTTGCTGAATACTACAGGAAGTTATTCCATTCACCAATTACTTTACCCCACCAACAGAGATAAAGGGAAGATCTTTGGGCACATTTATGAGCACCGATCTGTGATCTGTGAGTGCTTAAGAGCATTTATTATGCTGGTTGGCATCTCTGTGTTCTTTGGGATTCTCCTGAAAGCCAAATCTGCTGGAGGGGAAGAAAACCCCAAAGGCAGCAGTAAGGAGATGGGGCAGTAAGACAAAAGGGAAGAAAATGAATAAAAGGCGAGCAGATTGGTGATGAGATAATTGGGATGTCCATCCTGCCAGGAACTCTTTGAAGAGCTATGCAAACCACATCTCAGGATGGTCTCACCTGCCTATTCAGTTGTATACCCATTGATTCCTGTTCCTTAGGATGGAAGTGGTTCCTGAAATCCCTAGAAATTCTGGCAACTCTGCCTCAAAGGTGCAAGCTCATGGACGCTGGCGATGCCTTCAGGCAGGCAGGGAGCGGGGGCACCTGAGGGGTGAACTGTCTGTGTGCACGGAAACTGTCCAGCTGCCCGAGGAGTCAGAGCTGGACCACGGGGCTCCAGAGCTGTGAGTCCACCATGGCTGCTGCCATCTCTCTGGACATGAAACAGAACGTTAAACATCTATATTTAAATCCTGTAGGCCAGGAGAGGAACTGTTGAAGGGAATGCAAAGAGACTTGGGATCTGAAAGTGCCTTGAGCTCTTCCCTAAGCCAAGTCTCAGGGCAGAAAGTTTATGTAGAGGGAAGGGACAGGAACTCCAAATAGAGAAGACCGGTATCCCCATCTTCAGGAACTTTCCAGGGCAATGGGAAAATCCTAGCGTCCTCTTCCACCAGCATGTTACTGGGGCCGAAGAAAATCTTGTGTAGGTTTAGGTTTAAGGGTGAGAGACAGCCTCTGAGCGTGCCCCGAAAAGAGGAGTGCATCCCAGAAGGCGGGTGAAGTGGGAGGCCTTGTGTTCAGAGAGCAGGTGGAGGCAGCGGGATCTCTGTAGGGAAGTGTCTGGAGGCCAGACGGGAAGAGGACCGCTTCAGAGGACGAAGGCCAGTGTTCCATCCTAGTGTCTGGGCCTGTGAAGCACAAAGTATCCCTGGGGAGAGTGAAGGGCTGGAGAAACCTTGACCTCCCTAAGATTGGCTCCCGTGTTAGGCTGGATGAGTGTTTTTATTGACTTATAAACACTTCTTCTCAATGTGGGTTCATGAGTTCATTTATGGCAAAAAATAAAAACACTCATTCAACTTTGAGCTTTTAAGTCTGCGACCTGAGTTTTAGGCACAAAAGGCGATTTCCCAGGCTTCCCTCTCTTGCGCAAGCAGAACTTATCCTGGGACCAGAGAGGAGCCAGGGTCATCTCCATGTCGTGTTGCAGGGGATGCTTATCTTGTGAGAGGCTACCTTCCTGCATCCCTCAGAGCCTGAGCACTGAGCACAGCGGACAGACAGTCCTCGCTCTTGTGGGCAGCGGGGCTTCTAAAGGCACCCACCCCTTATTTCCAAAAGGACAGGACAGTGGTCCTCCGGAGGGAGGGAGCGTGGAGTCTCTCTTTACAGGTCACCTGTGGGAGGCTGAGGGTGCAGATCCACAGCCCACTCAATGTTCCTACAAAAGCTTTGGTGAAATCAGGCAGAAATGGGAATGCTCCGTCTCCCGGGGCGGGGAAAGACGTCCTCCCGTGCACAGATTCAAACCTGAACTCCTGGGACATTCCTGTTTGGGTTCGTCCTGGCGCGGTGCCTCTATTTCCCCAGGGAGCTGCGCTCCTCCGGGTTGAGCAGAGCCTGGAACAGTGAGGGCGTTAGGACCAGGCGCGGGGCGCGGCTCGGCGGAGTCTGGCGGGCGACGGGTTGAGCGACGCGCTGTCTGCAGGCTTCACATCTGTAGATGTGACCCGACTTGAAGCGTCCAAAGGAAGACGGCTGTCAGCTCTGCTGGCTGGAGGACCCGCCACTCCCCCAAGACACCGCAGAGCAACCTGACCATTCCCGCAAGTGGGGAATGAAACAGGGACTAAACACCTGAGCAGAATGGAATAGTTCTTTTTTTCCCAGAGAGCAAAAGGAGGATAAAGGGAGCAAAGAATTCACTTTGAAGTCCCTGTGCCCGGGCTTGCAGAAGGCAGTTAAAGAAATCCACTCCGAGAAGACTTGGGGTGGGACTTGGGTCCCGTGGCTGTTTGAGTGGAAGTGGAACTCTGGCTTGCACACGCTGTTGGCAAATGTCGGAAGGCGACAAAGAAGCCAGATAAGTGACCGGCAAAACACTTCCAAGGTGGAACCGGGCACCCAGGTTCTATTGCAAACGCGCAGGAACCTGGGGTAGGAGAACTCCAACTTGAACATGACCTGTTGCATCCGGCCAGTCCCAGCAACATGCTCCTGAGGAAGCGCTGCCGGCACCGACCGTGCAGGCGGCAGTTCCTGCTGCTGCTGCTGCTGCTGCTGGGCTGCGTGCTGCTGCTGGTGGCCGTGCTGCAGCCGCCCCCGCACTCCCCGCCCCAGGCGGCCCCCGCACAGGCCTCCCGGCTCAACCCCGACGCTGGGCACCGCCTGGACTTTGGGGAATCCCTGGAGTGGGTGCTGGAGGCCGAGGATGAAGGTCAAGAGTACAGCCCCCTGGAGGGCCTGCCGCCTTTTATCTCGCTGCGGGAGGATCAGCTCCTGGTCGTGGTGGCCTCACCCCTCGCCAGAAGGAACCAGAGCCAGGGCAGCAGAGGGGGCGGCTACCGGTTCATCAAGCAGTCTAGCAGGAGGCAGGACGCGGAGGCTCCAGACAGGGACTGGGGGGCCGAGGAGGAGGAGGAGGACCAGGTGTCTGAAGAAGAGGAGCTGAGCCCGCTCAGCCTGGAGGAGGCGATGAGCGCCCGCCTCCCCCTGCAGAGGGCGCTGCCTGAGGCGCGGCATCCGCTGTAAGTAAGACCCTCGCTTTCCCTTCCGCTGGTTCTGGAGAACTTGCCACAAGGCGGGGGTTGCCAGCCTCCCACCCTCTGCTCCACTGTGCCTAGGGCAGCGCTTCTCAAAGTGTGGGTCCCGGACCTACCTCAGCATCTCCTGGGGAGTGATTAAGCTGGACTCTGCCTGGGGTTCTGGTCAACCCGCCCTCCAGGTGAGGACCCCTGTCCTAGAGGCAGGAGGGGTGGAACCCAACTTGCTTTCTCCCAGGCCTGGATTCTAGTCCTCCTGTCTCCCAACTGTCGGTCAAACAGCTTCATCTATTTAATGCCCGTCTATATAATGGAGCAGGTGTTCTCCAAGGCTCCTCCAGCTCCAGCACTGACTCCAGCACACTTCCATATGTTTCTTGCTAGTGTTTGCTTTGGTGTGGGATCAATGGCAACTTCATCTATGTGACCCTTGCCATGTGCCTGGCTTTCATCTAAAAGCTTTTCATGTATTAACTCATAAACTCCTTACAACTCTGCAGAACAGGTGTTAGGATGACCATCAGGCTTATTTTCTAGGCATGAAAATAAGGCACAAAGAGGCTGGCTGACTTCCCCACAGTCACACAGGTAGTAGGTGCTGAAGCAGGGATTTGAATCCAGACAGACGCTCAAGTTCACCTGAACCGCCAGTGGATGACACTCTCTTAGTCCTCTAGACTAAGGGAACAGTTCCTGTGCTCGCAGGCGCCACACTGCGTTAACCTGGTGGGGTGGCAACCTGGGAAGTGTTATGACCTGCAGGCTGTGCCCAAGGCGATGGTGGGCTCACCCTGTAGCCTATCTCCTGCCCTCCCATCCTCATGGAGGGGCCCAGAGGAGGGCATCCGGTTACCAGCACCAGGGGGCAATGCAGCTGGTTAGTTTGGATGATCCAGGTCCCTTCCCTGTGAGACACAGCTCTTCCCAGAGCCCAGGGCTTTTCCCAGGGAGCAAACACACCCTCCAACCTGCCGGTGAGAGGGTCCCTGCAGAATAGCACTGTACTTCTTGGCTCCTCAGTGGGGGTCCTCTGAGCCCGGCTCCTCCGCCACTCATGCTCAGGGATCAGCCTCCGAGAGTGACACCTTCTTAGAGAGTGTGCTGGGTGGTCACTCCTCTCATCCCAGCCCTGTTGCTCCAACTTCAGATCTTGGCTTCAAAGTTTCTTTTCAGGGAACTCTCTGGTCCAGCCAGGCCCACCCACTGCAGTCGTGTACTCCATGGAATCTAAGGTCCTGACTTTCATGAGAACTCAGGCTAAATGGTCATTGGTGCTCCCATTTGTTCACTGTCTCCTTCCTCTGACATTGAATGAGCCCATAGGTCTCAGCACATAGCAAAGAAATGAATCATTTTCAAATTATTTTCATACACTTTTGTCATTGGCCTACACAAGAATGTGTATCTTCATTTTGCCAAAAAGAAACATGGACTCAACCAAGAGGTCTCTGGTTACCAAACTCTGTGTGTGTGTGTGTGTGTGTGTGTGTGTGCACGCATGCCACACCCTGTGTGTCTGCACTGTGCAAGTGTGTTGTGCTTATGCTTATTTGGGGGTGCACTGTGTGTCTGCATGTGTGTGAGTTGCGTGTGCATCAAGTTGTGCTGTAGTTCATGGACGTACACGTGCTGCGTGTAGCACTATGAGTGGTGTGTTTTGTGGACCTGGTGGAGTTGCACTGTGCCACATGCATTGTGCACGCGAGTGGCGTGGTGTGTGCATGTGCTGTTTGGGCAGGTACAGACGTGTGGGTGTGTGCCGTGCTGTGCTGCGTGTATAGATTGGTGCGCACCTGTGACATGAACATGCGCTGTGCATGTGTTGCAGTAGTTTTGCTCATGTTTTGTGGTGTGTGTGCAGATGTGCTATGATGTGCTTGTGTGTCTGTTGTGCTCACCTACTGCCTACGACACGTGTGTATGTTATAAATGCAAGGATGTGGAGCAAGTGTACACAAGAGGGTGCCACGTGTGATGCATGAGGTGTGAAGCTCGTGGGTGTGTAGCTCCTGTGTGTGTGGTGTGTGTTGTGCGTGTGGTGTGATGCGCATGTGTGCTGTGCTTGTGTGCATGTGTGTGCTGTGATGCAACACATGGTGTGGTGCATCCGTGCATGTGTATTTGTTGTGTGTTGCACAGGTGTCATATGTGCTGTGTGAGTGGCTCACAGGCAAGTGTGTGCGTTATGCTTGTGTGAAGTGTGTGTTGTGCATATGTGTGTGGCGCAAGGATGGGTATCTTTTGTGTTGCGTGTGTGAGGTGCACATGTGTGTGTGTGTGTGCAATGTCAGTAGTTGCCTCTTCTAGTCAGGACGGTCAACTCGTCGCAGTTTTTCTGGCACTTATTTGGTTTTAGCAGTGAAAATCACCCAAGGTCCGGGAAACCCCAGTCCCAGGAGTCACCTCTTCAGCTTGAGAGGCTGACAGCACGTTCCAGCTCTGTCCGGGGGTGTGCGGCGCCCTCTGCTGGTCCAGCCTGTCCCTGCAGCCTGTGCGGCCGGGCCAGGGCCCCGGGACACCGCCTCGGGTCTGTGCTCAGGCACTGGCGCCGCCCCTCCCACACCTCACCTAGACGCCAGGGGTTCTCTGTAAAGTGAGGCAACACCTCACCCTCCCTCCAGGGTGCAGGATGCTCCTCCTCCCACCACTTAAAAAGGGGCTCAAACAGCCCATAAAAGAGCAGCTTTCTATGAAGCACCAGCTGTGTGCAGGTTCTTCCCAGTTGGAAGAATAGGACGGGGCGGGGGGCCTCCTGCCCTACACACCACCACGGCTCCAGAGCTTCTTGATGTTCAGTTTGATTCCTAAGCCTCTTCGATCCTGGGTCCAATCGCCCCTCACTGGAGGCCAGGATGATCAAAGGAGAGCCCAGAAGGCTCCCGGCAGAGGCAGTGCTCTGTAAGCTCTCTATTCAGGCAGGCTCTCCCACCTGCACCTGCCTCTGAACACCTGCAGGGCTTGTTCAAACCCAGACTTCTGCATATATCTTTTGAAATTAGTGTTTTCATCTTCGTCGGATACATACCCAGAAGTGGGATTGCACCCACTCAGAAAGAAACCTATGTTTATTGCAGTGCTAATCACCATAAATACAGAAACAACCCAAGTGCCCAGTGATGGATGACTAGGTGGAGAGGATATTGTGTGTGTATATACACAGTAGAATACTACTCAGCTGAAAAGGAACAACAACAAAAAAATCTTGTCCTGAAATCTTGCCATTTGGAACAACATGACTAGAACTTGAGGGGATAATGCTAAGTGAAATAAATCAAAAGGAGAAAGACAAGTATCAGATCATCTCACTCACATGTGGAACACAAAGAAACAAAGCAAGTGAACAAACAAAAACAAACTCTCAGATTCTAACAACAGAGTGGTGGTTATCAGAGCGCCCTGGTGGAGTAGTGGTTGGGTTCCCCGCCTCTGGCCAGCACAATCCACATACACCCCAAGAACCTGGGTGTGTGTCCAAGGGCCGGGGGAGTAATCAAAATGAACTAAAATAAATAAGTAAATAAATATAACGCTCCCTCCTCTCTCTTCCTGTTTGCCTGCTTGCCTTCATTCCTGCCTGCACTTTTCCTTAAAGTAAAAAGGAACAGAGGTTACCAGAGGGGAAGAGTTCAAGTGGAGAGGGGATGAATGATAATGGTGGGTGATAATTAACAACAAAGATTCCTGGGCTAGGCCCCTATAGATTCTGACTTGGTAAGTCTAGGGCGGGGCACAGGGATTTGACTTCTTTACATCTTGTATGAGGTTTATCTGGGGACACTGTGCCAAACAGTTTTGAAGAGTCAAGCTCCACAAACTTTAACCTGCATGTAAATCAGCAAAACATCTTGTTAAAATGCAGGATCTAACTGAGCAGGCCAGAGTGCTGGTAAAGACGCTACATTTCTATCAAGCTCCCAGTTGGTACCAACGCTGCTGGTCCACAGACCACTTCTGAGCTGCAGGGGTTCCTCAGAGTGAGTGTCTCTGATTCGACCCTGTTGCTTGTTAAAGACGCCAATTTTCAGACTCCTTCCCTAGAGACTCCACAGCTCTGAACTGGCACCCAGTGATCTGAAGTTGTAAAAGCTGATGCTGAACAGCGTGGCATAGAAAGTGAGTGGAGAGGTGATAGTGGAGTTCAGGAAAGTTCCCTGGAGGAGGCAGCACTGGGAAGAGAAAACAGACAAGAATGTAAACTTCCTCAGGACCCAGTGTTTTATACTGAAATATAAATATCAGTTCGTGCTCTGTCCTCCAGGCTTTGCATCAGCTTACAGTAGGTATTTATGTTTTGGCCATGTTCTTCTGGTTTCTATACTCAGAGCTGTGACTAAATGATAGACCCACAGAAAAGTGGACCAGAGGTTGAATCCTGGCACCACCTCTTACTCTCTCTGAGCCTCAGTTTCCTCAACGGTACGATGCAAACAATAGTAACACCCTTGTCACCCTTGTATGGGGTTGCAGATCACAGGAGATAAAGTGAAGATTTGCTCCAGTGTTCAAGGTGAGTAGGCAGGCAGGAGAAAGAAGCATCTTTATTTTATTTTTATTTAGTTGTTCACACTAGTTGCTTCTGGACCTGGGACTCCAAACCAGAGGCATGTGGCCTGCGCCTTTCAAAGGAGATTGACCTAACTGCTGCTCCACCGGGGTGCACCTTTATTTTATTTTATTTTGTCCTGATCATATTGTTGAGCACAGGGCTGAGGCTGAGTTGGAAAGATGAAGGAAAGATGGAACACACAGCTATGGACATCACATCATTGACTTTTCACGCATGCACAGAAGAATGATTTCCTGCCCCTGGAGCAGCTGAATCCTCACGAACTGGCACATTGGAATTATGTGGAAAGTCTTATAAAGCACCCATACCTGAGTGCTGCTTCCTGGAACTTTTATTTAGCTGTTCTGGGGTGAGGCCTGGGCACCTCGCCTGGTTCTAATGTGCAGTCAGGGCTGAGAACCAGGGCAGCGAGCCTCCGCAGAGGAGGAGAGGGTGGCTCACAGTCGGGTCGGGTCTGCGGAGAGACAGGAAGGGCGTCTTCTTTATTCCCTCCTCCTGCCTGTGCCGTCACTTTGGCAGCAGCTTTGTTGTCAAGAAGCGGGAGGTGTTGCACTCCATGAGGTCAGGTCAGTTCCCACCAGGCTCCAGCCGCCGGGTGACTCCCTGCCCTCTGTGGGCTGGAGGCCCCGGCTCCAAGGCAGAGCAGACAGCTGACAGGCGGTCAGTGAATCTCAGAGGGCCGGCCCACTCTGGGGGCGAGGGCCTGAGAGGAACGCAGGGACTGGACTGGCCAGCCCAGGGCGGAGACCCAGCCCACCGTTTCCCCATGATCAGTAGGCGAGGGGGTTCCAGGGCCTGGCTGGCCATGTCACTAAGTGCAAACTTTCAGTTCTCGAGTCCAGTGTCACCGCAACTGGGAACACTGCCTCCCTGGGTCTCTGCTCTGCATGTGCCTCCCTCGGAAGCTGGCAGTATAGACAGAACGGAGTGCAACCCTTTGCTGTGTGGTGCACTCCTGGTGGCCAGAGCGGTAGGGTGTTGCTTTGAGCTTGTGGCTCTCCCTGGGGATTAGATTTGCAGTCCACCTTTGCCTTGTCTTTTACATGTTTAATTACGAAGGAAAATGTGTTATTTACCGCAGTGTCTCTCAGCCTGGCAGCATCCAAGATGCAAATCTGGATGGAAATCTCCATTTTAACCAGACCCCATGATTTATATTCATGTCAGAGTGTGACACTCACTGATGAGGCCAATGGTTCACAGTCCTGGCTGCTCATTAGCATCAGCTGGAGAATTTGACAAACATCACACGCCGGTGCCACCCCAGACCAATCAATTCAGTACAATTTGCCAGGACTCTCTCCCAAGTAAATCTCCTGTGCCGCCAGGCAGCGAGACCCTAATGAGGCCCTTTTAGGGTGAAAAGGCACAGATTTGCTCATGTCCTTAGGGTGGTGGGGTTTCCGAAGTCTGCACAGGTCAGAGCAGGAGCTGTCCTGGGAGGGAGGACGGGAGGAGACACAGCCCAAGCACGCAGGACCCTGCTGACGCCTGCGGCAGTGGGTGTCCCCTGGTCAAGTGGCCATCCTGGCAACCTGCCTGCTACCAGGCTCTGCCCCAACTCCAGCTGTGGTGCAGGGACCAGCAGCCACAGCATCTCAGGGAGCTCACCAGGGAGGCAGGAGCCAAGGCCCCACCCCAGACCTACCCAGCCCAAAATGCATGGAGGGGTGCAGGGGCATGTTAACATCAGAGGTGCCCCGGGCTTCTCTGGGCTCCCGCCGCCTCCTCTGTGGATTATAGGCCCATTATGACCCGCTCCCAGCTGCTGCCTCTTTCTGTAGCATGAAGATCAGATTGCTTGAGACAAAGGATCTGGAAGGGTCACCTGCTCACTCCCTGGGGCAAAGGAGACAGCCGTCCTCAGGGAGCAATTGCACCAGGACGCTGCAGAGACCAATCAGTGTTCAGACTGGCACCCCAGTCAAGTGCTCATCTCTGGTCCAGGGCTAGGGGGCCAGGATCGGAGTCAGGCCGAGGAGGCCCTGGAGCCCGCAGGAGGCTGTGAGACTCTGGAGAACCTTCCCCAAAACGGCGACTGCTCACACCCTGCGTGTGGGGAGTGATGGAGCGTCTGTCTCAACCGCAGGCACCAGGCTTTCCACACGCCTCTCTCACCCTTCTCTCTGATGGATCGCCCCGCCTGAGTCCCAGCCTTCCCACCCCCAGGCCTGGCCTGGGAATTGGTGCTCCCAAGATGAACCCACTAATTACAGACAAATGGGTTGAACACGGGATTTCTCTGAAGGTAGAAAGTTAGCTTGAGGGTGTTGGCCAGCCTCCTGTTTATTTCGACAACTAGCCTTATATTCCTTGGGAGCAGGAACGAGGTCTTTGTTCTTTTATTGAACATGTATTTATCAGTTTTCGAAGGTTTAGCCCCAGCCCCAAGGAGCTTGGAGGGTCCTGGGGATGCAGAGAAGTAATCAGGGGGCTCAGGGCTGAGATATGGATGCTCCCCTGACTGCGGGAAGGGGGTTCTGCTGATACGATAGGAGTTCATGGCCAGGGACCCCAAAATAGCTTGAGAAAAGCCAGCAGCAAGCTTTCTAATCTGGCCAGGCAAGAGGAGGGTGGGAGGAGTTTATGCCACAGCCAGGCCATCTGGTGCAAGGCTGTGACTCACTCTTGTCAGAATCATCATCCAAATGCCTCTCCCAAGTTTCTAGGAGAGCCCAGCGCTGCATGATAGGGCACACCCTGCTCCCAAGTATGAATACAGAGGGTTAGCCTTTACTGGGCCTCTCCCTGGAGGCGGAATGGTTCTTCCTAATACAGGCAGCACCCTGCCTGGAGGAAGGTAGCGGCACCCACTGGCTGGGGGATCTAAGCAGCAAGGTCAGGGTTCAAAGCCTGGTTGATTTGATTCCAAAGCCTTCCATCTTCCTCTCTCTCTGCTGCCACTCAGAAAATGGACAAGTGAGGTTGGAGTGGGCTTTGTCATGTATGCAAACTGAGATGGTAAAGCAGATCTGGTTGAGGGACAAGGAAAGCAGCCCCATTATCTAATACTAAGAACATGCATTCCTCACGAATCTTCTCCACAAGTACCTGGTCACGTTTGGGCCGTGCCTTGTAATGTCAGGGAGCAGTGGCATGGAGAGAGCAGGGAGAACATGCATCCCCACTTGGCAGAGGGAATCTGAGGCGTGCAGAGGTGAGGTGATGCATCCAGGGTGTCTTACGTGGCCACGTGTTTCTTGCTCTCTTGTCTGTTTACCTACTTTACTCCCTCAAAGGACTGGAAGGCCCATCATAGCATAGAAAATTGCTACTAGTATAATGCTTGGTCTCGCTAAGAGTAAATATACTTCAGAATACCTTTCCTTCAGTTCCTAGTATGCACCGACCTCTTCCCACCCCCAGGCCTTAGCAGAGGCTGTGCCATCTGCCAGGACCCCATTCCCCACCTGCACACCTCCTCACAAGCATGTCCTACCCTCCCTTCAGGCCTCAGCTTTCATCTCATGTCCCTGCTCTCTGTCTTCTGTGAGCACCTGCTACAGTTGCTGAATAATTACTTGGTTTTCTGCTTTTTAGGATATATACCCCATGACATCCGAGCCTCACTCGGATACTGCCTCCAAAGCAGACCCTGAGAGAAGCATTTGTTGTGTGGTCATCCCAGGGAGCATTGCTAGGGAACTGCGGATGTGGGGCAGAGGCTAGAAGGCAGCCAATGAGAGGTACCCTCCACGGTAGCTACCTCTGTGGGCCGCCTGAGCTCAGCTAGGAGATGACAGAACAGGAGGCAACTCAGCGTTGCCCACTTCTCGCCCTCAGGGTCAAGGTTGCTGGATATTAACACCACTCTTTTAAGTCATTGACTGAGGCTAATTCACCAGGGTGGGCAGGAGGCTAATTTTCTTGAGGCCTGCTGGTGCTTGGGGAAGCCTCTCCGGCACTTAGAAGGGGACCTCGGGCAATTGAAAGTCAGGCTGCCTTGTATTATATTATCACATCTGATGCCGGATACATAGATGCGTGCATGCATACACACATGCATACACACACGCATACCCCATAGGGTAGGGACACCGTAGAGTCTGCTTCAAGAATCATATCTATTTAATTCATCTTTTAGCCCTCACATGGAGCAGGTTGTCAGTAAGTGTCTGTGAAATGACTGGATGGAAAATGGAAGGTCAAGATCAAAGAGAAAATGAGAATGAAATAGACTCTCCATAGAGCCCTCTCAATGGCTGTGTCCTGTTTCCTTCTCTGAATTTCCTGGAAGTCCCACTGAAAAGAAAACCTGAGAGGTCACCAGTGTGAGGGCTCAGGAGGAGGGGATTATACTATAAACCACGTCCTCAGAAGAGGAAGAGCTTTTCCTGGCACGTCTATCTGACCGGTTTCCCTCCAGCCTCCAGAGCGTCACAGACGGGGTAGTCGGTGGTGCTGGGGACAGCGACACTCTCTGTGAGTTCCTTCTGTGAAGCTGACAGCTCTCATCAGACTGGCTCTAGCGCCTCCTCTGAAGAAAGCTGAGAGCAAGATGCCAAGCAGGATCGCACAGGCAGCCAAGACAGTGGTATCCACGTTCCCGAGCACGTGGAAGGACCGACGACTGAATGTTCTTCACTCACGCTCTCTGGCCTCTAGTTTTCTTCCCTCTAAAATGGGAGCATGTGTCTACTGTCCAGTGCCGCACAGCACCGCCTCCAAAGTCAGTGACTGAAGATTAGACAAATTCGGCTACCTGAAAATTCCAAATGCTTCAAGGAAATGAAAAGACAACCCAAGATTGGGAGAAAATATTTGTACATCATATTGCTGAGATGGGGTATGTATTCAGAATACATGAAGAAACTTTACGGCCCAGCAGTCAACAGACATCCAATCTAAAAATAGGCAAAGGCTCTTAATAGACATTTCTCCAAAGAAGACAGAGAAAAGGCCAAGAAGCACACGAAGCGCTGCTCCCATCTTGAATCAGTAAAGAAGAAATGCAAATCTAAGTCACAGAGATACCATTTCACAACTATCAGTATGGCTAAAATACGAAAGATGGACCAGCGCTGCCTAGGATGTGAGGAAGCTGGAATCCGCATCTATGGCTGGTGGGCTTGTAATGTGGTAAAATTACTTTGGGAAACCACTTGGCAATCCTCAGAATGTTCGACATTGAGTAACCATTTGACCTACCCATACTAAGTCTAAGTATATACCCAAAGAGAAGTGAAAACTATGTTCCCACAAAAAGTTACCGGGTGCGCCAAGGTGGAGCAGCGGTTGGGTCAATCGCCTTCGAAGGAGCAAGGCCAGATCCCCTGGGAGTACAGTCCTAGTTGGTGTGAACAGCTGAATAAAAATGTTTTTTCCTTCTCTCTCTTCCTGCCTGCCTGACTGCTCACCTTCATTCCTGCCTGCACCTTCCCTTAAAAAAAACAAAAACAAAAACAAAAGAAAACAGATGTTATGGCAGCATTGCTTATAACAGAATTACACACAGTAGCCAGAAAAATGGAAATAATCAAATATCCATCGACTGATGACCAAATAAATAAAATGCAGAATAGTCGAACAATGGACTGTTTTTCGGCTGCGAAAAGGAGTGAAGTGCTGATACAGCCTACAGCGTGGTGAGCCATAGATGCATGTGAAGTGAAAGAGATCACAGGAGGCCACATATTGTACAATTTTATTTATATCAAGTGCCCGAAGTAAGAACATCTAAAGAAAGAGAAAGTAGATTAGTGGTTTCCAGGGACTGGGGTGATTGCCAAGGGGTGGGGAGTGACAGCTGTTGGGTACTGAGTTTCTTTGGGGGGCCGATGAGAATGTTCTAAAAGCAGCGGAGTGGATGGATGCACAACTTTGTGAGTCCATTAGAAACACTGAATTGATTACTTGTGCAAGGGTGGATTTTATGACATGTGAGTTACATCTCAATACAGTTGTTATTTAAAGAATTAGTGGCCAAAGACAATAACCATTCATTTGTTCATGACTCTGTCATTTGGGCTGCGCTCAGCCAGGCAATTCTGCTGGGGCCACTGCTGTGGCTGCCGTCATCTGGAGGCTAACTGGGATGGAGTGGCCCAAGATGGCATCACAGCTGGTGCTCTTGGGACATCCCATAACCTCTCATGGCAGCAAGCGAAGCCACAAGACCCGTGAGGTCTAATCACGGGAGTCCCAGAACATAACTTCCAGTGCATTCTATTGATCAAAGGAAGCCCCAGGTTCAGGAGGTGGAAATGTCATATTGCAAAGAAATATACATCAGAGGGTGGGTGAAATTTCTGTGACCATCTCTACACACAAGAAAACACCTATTTCCAAGAGCAGTTGGGAGGATTCATGTGATAATGCATATCAGGTATTTAGTACAGCATCCGATTTATAGGAGCACTCACAAAATGGTAATTATCACTATCAATTCAATGCAAGCAATACTCATAAGAGCGCATGCTTCATTCCAATCTCTCCATTCTCCTGTGGTAAAAACAAGTCAGACTCAAAGCTGAGACATCTACTAGAGAACGACTCATTTATCAGGTGTAGAAATGGATCCCAGAGAACAGAAAGTTGGACTTGGCCAAGGCCCTTCTCTCCTTTCAGTCAAGGGGGACGTGAGGGTCTGGATACCAGGAAGGATCTTCTTCTAGATGAGTATCTTGGCTCAGGTTATAAATGTATTTCTGGCTCCATTTACAGGAGGGTCTTAGACGGGAAAAGAAGCATAGGGGACAAATGTTGCCTGGGGGTGAAGGAACAGGAGTCCATGTGTTAAGTGTAACTCAGATATCACAAAATGGTGGCCCACGGGTCATTTCCTGTCACAGACACGCTTGCTTGGCCTCATAGTTTGGTTTCTTTTTAAAGCCTGGGTTAGTGGTCAACATTTAAAAATCAAGAAATTTCACATACATAATTCAGGTTTATGGCTTTTCTGAAAACCAGGAAGATCTGGAAACCCTGGGTTGAATGTTCTGCTAGTAACTTTGGTTCCTCCTTTTGGGTGTGAGGATGAGGTCTCTTGCTCACTGCAGCCTCTGCAGACATTTAATTTCATGCTTCTTCCAACACAGACAAGGTCTGCAGCACTAAGAAGGGATTGGCCTTGATGAAACTTCAGACCACTTTTTAAAGATTATGTTGGCTGGGACTTAGAGTGTTGATTTTTTTAAAGTTTCTAGAGATTTCTCTGAGTTGCTACCAAACTCTCTTCTTAGTTCTGGCCCTACCCCCACTTCCCGCTCCACAAAGCTCTGTAAGGTGAGGTGGGAGGCGGGTAGGAAGAATGGACATATTGTGAAGTGAATGACAGGTTTTCACCACCCCCTCCCTCCTTGTCCCTCTCTCTCCTTAGAGACCCCATGTCCTCATGGTGACATCAGGGGTCCATTTTCTCAAGCACAGGTGAGCAGGGCCCCACTATCTGGACCTTTTTTTATTTTTCCTGAACCTTAACACTCACATCTCCTGAATCTTAACTGTCACATCTGCTAAGGGGTTGGTGTATGGTTGGCTATACAGGCCTCTCCCTCCTGAAGGGAATCCATCCTGCATTTGAATGAGACAGAGTGGAAGCCACCATGTCTCCCGGTGAGCTAGGGGATGGGCAACCGATGCTAGGCCTGTGTCCCAGGGAGGCCGGTCCAGCAGGGGTCTGAGTAAGTAAGCACCAGTCACTCACATGGCCGTGTTTGCCTGTGATCTGTGCGTGGACAGCCCCGCCTCGCTCCACAGCCCAAACAAACCTCATGTTACGCTCTCTGAGCCTGCACCCTGCAGATGGGCAGTGCAACCGTCCCCAGGTGGGGAGGACAGTTAAGCGAGCACGTAGGACAGCTCTGCAGGTAGGAGGGATCATCATTCCTAGAACACAGCACTGACTTGAGTCGCAGTAGTCACTTCCTTTGATACAAGCTGCCATACGCTAAGCACAGAACACGTCTCTTTGCTGCGAAATCTCTACGCAACCCTCTAGAGCAACTCTACTTTTATCCATATTTTATAGAGGAATGGGAGGCCTATTGAGACACCTGGGAGGCTTGTAAGAAATCACAGTGGTTAATGTGTATTGACCTCACTATGAATGAGACATTGATATAAGTACTTTTTACAGATTAATTCACTGGACCCTCTTGAAAACCCATTTTACAGATGAGAAAGCTGAGGATAAGTAAATTGCTGGCTTGAAAGAGACCTATTGGAATCAAGAGTACTGCAAAAATGAAGAACTGGTAACTAGAGACATAGCTGGGCCTATGGACCAGGAAATTGTTAAAAGGCAGGAGGAATATCAGAGATCTTATGCTGCTTGCCCAAGTCATGGAGCACAAACCCAGGGTTTGAAGTCTGTGCTGAGCCTTGGTCTCCTAGCCACCTGGCATGCAGCCTTTCACTAAGGTGCTCTAAGCTGACACAGCTTTTGAGCAAGGCAAATAGACTTGCCATGTGGGCATCACGTATCAGACCCACCTGCTCCACTCTGCTATGACCTGGGTCCAGAGGCATCCAGAGGGCAGGGAGCGTTCCCCTGAGCGCCAGAACCCCATGCGTGTATTCAGTACTCTTCCTTCCACGGGTGCTGGGGCTACGTGGCCTGCCTGCCCCCAGGCCCACTCTACCCATCAGAAACAAAACAGTCCATCCCCGACTCCTCTGAAAACATCCAATAGGTTGGAGACATGAGGCCTTGCCAACTTCCTGTTTATACTATTCAGCTCTGCACTCCCAAGTTATGTGCAGGACGCTGGGCCTTTTCACAAGCCACAGGCTGGTTCACTCAGAGCCACGTCTGTCCTCCATTGACGCACCAGATTATACCATAGTTGTTTTCAGCTCTCATCTCCAGCAGTTCTGCAGTTGCCTGCAAAGTGCCCCAAAGCTCCCTCTTTGGGTCCCAAAGGCTGTGTGAGCTTCTCCCCAAGGAGAGATCGAAGGATCCTTTCTGAGGTAGCGCCAGGATTCTGGCCTGCACAGCTCAGGACACATCTCCCTCAACCTTGGCATAGCTTTCGAAACCCCATTGGCCTTTTAAAGTCCTAGCAGCCTGCCACCTTTATCCCAGGCACACTTCTTGCCCATTTGTCTGCTTGTTATCCTCTTTCTCTCTCTGTGAGGAGAGCGCAGTTCTATCTCCCCATGAAGCCCCAGAAAGTGTGGAACAAGACACCTGGAGGGAGAGGAAGGGAGTCACGAATTTCTCTTTGAAACCCTTGCCCCCTGGCTTTCCCCTCTGCTGTCCCCCTCTCCTTCTCAAAGAGGGCCCCAAAGAGTACGAACACAGAATTCCACGGTTGGCAGGGCCCGGATGTGCCATTTTGTAGTAATGCTTCCGCTTCTCACGGCAGCACCCACACAGCGCTGACTCTGTCAGCCACTCTTCTCAGCGCTTTATGAAGCTCTTTTCCTCTTCACAGCGGCCGGGTGAAGTGTGTGCTGTTGTCCTCATCTCGGGGAAACCAAGGCACCAAGCGCAGAGCAACTCACCCAGGTCTTTCTCTCCAGAACTCCAGAGCCTACCGTCTGAATCACCAGGCTAACTTGCACCACGGCTCTGCAGAGAATGTTCCGTGGAGGCCGATGAGGGGAAGACTGCTGCCCCGAGTCACCAGCTACTTGGCAGAGCAGGAAGCTCCCCCGTCCCCTTACTTTGAGGGATGTGGGAAGAGTGTGGTCTTAGAGAATTTAATCAGAATTTCTTTCATTGATGGAGTCCTCCCATGAGCCAGCCCTGTGCTAAGCATTTGTCCCTTCCAAAATCTTTGAGGTGGGCCATGTTGGCATTCTGATGAGGAAAATCCAGCTTCCAAAAGCAGTTCAGTAGGCATCTTGTGCAGTTGTTTAAAGAGAGCGATGGTTTACCAAGATGACCAGAAATACAATACATATGCTAATTGCATCCTTGTGCCCAGAGAGCTATAACGGATGTACCACTGTCTATGGAGTGCCTATAACTATTCTTAGATTTTACAGCAAGCCCAAGGGATGAATACTACCCTTCTTTTTTAGCTGCAGAAACTAAGATTTATAAGTATTGAGTATATCACCCAACGAAATTCAGGATGCAGCACCAAAGTCGAAGCCCTTTCAATGCCTTTCTACAAGGACGCTCACACTCATAGCAATGCACGCTCGTGTTGTTTCTTTTCACTTTTAAAGAAAATGTGCAGGCAGGAATGAAGGCGAGCAGGCAGGCAGGCAGGCAGGCAGGTGGCAGGAAGAGAGAGGAGAAAGGAAAAGAAGCATTTTACTTATTCTGTCGGATTGTTCATCTTGGTCGTTCTCCTGGCCCCGGGCTGTGAACCCAGGTCCATGGGATGCATGCGGACTGTGCCAGCCAGAGGCGGCTGACCAAACCACTATGCCACCAGGGCATCTCTTGTGGTTTCTGATCCTCATAGTCTATTGATTTGGGTAGCAAAAGGAGTCAGTCCCTGACAGATCTTGGCGCCTTTAAAGCTACTCTCAACCTGAATCCCATATGCAGGCCTCTCTGTCCCTGAGCTCCTCTCCTGTGTGAGCTGGAAAATTGCCAGCCTTCTGACAGTGACTCAGGCAACGTGGGAGGTTTTCTCACATGCACTGACCTTGCCCAGGCAGGATTTTTCTCCTGGGTGCAGCGGCCCCAGTCCTAGGACCCCTGGATTTGCCTGTGCCCATGACCACAGAGGCAAGAGAGCAGACACAAAGGGAATCTTGCATCTGCTTCTGAGTCATCTAGAGTAAGTCTGAGGGGAGAATGGAAATTCTCAAAGTCCAATGAAACACTGGAGGACACCAGGTCACTGGAGTGGGGAGCACAGTTAGAGGGGTGGGGAGCACAGTTAGAGGGCGGCAGCATGCAGACCCTCAGTTATCTTCCCAGAACTGACCAGAAACTACTGGTCATGTTATTTGAAAGGCCTTGGAATCAGACTGTCAAGGATCCCATCAAGTTCATTGCTTTGTCTTCAGGATGCTTCTGAGGACTGTCATCCATTTAGGGGTCTCTTTCTAAAGTTCGGTTGTTTCCTTTAAAAACTGCAATAAGTGTAAGAAATGGTGGCATCCAAATAAGGTTTGTATTTGCATCGATAGCACTGGACACTGTCAATTCCTGGCTTTGACCATCACAGGGGTTATGTAAGATCATATCCCTGGGCGAAACTGAGTGGACAGAACACAAGCACTCTCTGTACCTGTTTTTTTTTTTTTTTTTTTTTGAAGGAAAGGTGCATTCAGGAATGAGAGCGAGTAAGCAGGCAGGAAGAAAGAGGTGAAAAAAGCACTTTAAAAAAAATTTAGTTGTTTCAATTGTCTGCACTTCTGGCCCCAGGTCTTGAACTCAGGACCTTGGGAGGCATGTGGGACTGCTCCCAGGGTGTATCAGACTGCTAGGCCACCAGACAGCACCCTCTCTGTACTGTTTTTGCAACTTCTGTGTCTTCATCTATTTCAAAATAAAAAGCTATAATTAAAAAAAAAAGGTGCTAGAAAGAGCATAGCTTTCCCTTAAAAACCTGGTATGTAATTTCTCTGTTGGTGACAATTCTGTTGCAGGGTTAATCTTCCATTTTACTTTGCTTTCCAGGAAGTTCAGAGCCAAATTTAAAATTCTTTCTACAAATACCGAGGCCCTATGTCCTACTTATTTCTATTCTTTCTCCAGGTATTGACTTTCTACACTTCCTTCTAATGTCCTATTCCTCGGTTTTCATCCAGCTTAGAATTCTGATTTGATTTAATTGTACATATTTCTGGCAATTTCAAATCTTTTCCTGAATAAAAATATTTAATACACAAACCAAATAATTGGCCGAGCTAGTTTATGAGAGGCTCATGTGTGTGTTTACATTATTGAGTGGTTCTGTTTTATCATTACCTTGAAGCACTCACCCAGTTGATACCAAGATTGTGACTTGGTCCCCGGGGTCGTGTCTCACAGCATTCACAGAATGACCTCACAGACCAAAGAGGCAGGCAAGCGGAAGCGGAGCAAAGTTTATTGGAGAAAGTAGGGTCGCTGCTAGGGCTCAGGGGTCTAGGGACTTTTGTCTTCTTCTAAAGTTCTTGTGTGGGCTTCAGATGGAGCAATTACAAGCCTAGGATGCTAATGAAGCAGTCAGAAGTCCCATTGGTCCCTTCTTATGCTAATAAGGGATTCCGAACTGCATTTAGGATCGGCTGTTCTCACTCAGTGGAGCAAGTTGTCCCTTTGTCCTGGTCTCAGGGTCTTCATCTCTAGCGAGTGGACCTACTTTAGTAACTGGCAGCCCTCAGACTTTCCACCACCGTGTCCTCATTCCTCATTCCGTGGCCCCTGCCCTGACTGCCTAAGGCCCCTCTGAACTCCTCTCATTGCTTCCCCCTGCATAGGAATCACACACAGGCTGCGAGTTTCAGCTGTGGTTGGGCTCACAGGGCCGAGGGCTGTAGAGCTAACCAGCAGCCTGGGTTGGCACCATCTGAGCGTGTTTCCCTAAGGCCGGGCCAGCCTGCACCTGGCTGTCACTGTGCATGTGGTTCTCCTCTCACAGATGACTTCAGGTGTTGGAGTCGGGGTCCTTGAGACGGACCCTCACTGATATGCAAGTAGTCCTCCTCTGAGGGACTGGGTTTTAGCAGCTACCCCTAGCAAGAAGCACTTTGAAACACACTTTTGGAAATGCCTTTTGTGAACAACTGTGAGTCACGCGTGGCTCCATGTGTCAGGTTGTTACTGTAATTCACTCCACTGTGGACTCACTAGGCACTCTCAGCAGACCCAATGCCCAGCAAATAAGGAGCATCCTAGTCACCCCAAGAGAACAGAGGGAGCAGCGTCCCGGCAGAGTATCACGGAGGTCTCTGGTGCTCTGTCCAGACAGGGCCCAGCAGAGTGGAAAGGGCTGAGAGCCTTGAAGACAGAATATCCAGCTCTCACTTACCAGTAAGGTGATCTTTGTTGATTCTTGCCTCCTCTCTGAACCTCAGTTTCCTCATCTGTAAAATTTGGGTAAGATATGGCATGTTTGATGGAGCAGCAGTTGGGTCAAACGCCTCTGAAGAAGTGCAGGCCACCTACCTGTGGGTTTAAGTCCCAGTCCCAGCAGGGGAGAAACCAGAGTGAACAGATAAATAAAATACAAATAAATAAAATACTTCCTTCTTCCCTCTCTTCCTGCCAGCCTGCTTGCTCGCCTTTATTCCTGCCAGCACCTTTTCTTAAAGAAAAAAAAAAGTGGGTAAGCTAATCTAACCCTAGGACTTCCTGCAGAATGAGCTGAGCAGAAAGGGCCTCACGTAGGGCTGGCATGTTGTTGGCATCATCCTTGTCCCTTCCTCAACAATAATGGTAATAATAAAAACATTTACTGTGTGTCAGGCACCATGCCAGGTTGTAGGAATAAAAAAATAAACATAGATGGACAAGTCATGTCCTTGGACATGTACCGTGTACCTCATCCCATTCAAGACCCCAACAGCTCTGTGAGGTTGGAGACATTGCCATTCGTTCCCATTTTACAGATGAGGAGGGTCGTCTGCTGTGATTTCAGCTGCTATGACAGAAGCGTGGATTAAACATTGTCAAGAAGCTCTGGGATCTGAGGGCTGGAAGATGGTAGCTGGCTCTGCTGCGGGGTAACGGGGTCTCTTTATGTGGAAAATTTAGAAGAACCAGGGAGAGGTGTTGGGAGGAGAGCCAGCTGGCTAGTGCAGTCCAGCCAAGGCCTGGAGAGCGAGTTTGAGGATGTGGCATGTTTCTTCTCTTTCCCATGGCTTCCTGGTTCTCTTCCCTGCAGGTGTCTGCAGCAGCTCCCTGGGGACAGCCTGCCCACCGCCAGTGTCATCCTCTGCTTCCACGATGAGGCCTGGTCCACCTTGCTGAGGACGGTGCACAGCATCCTGGACACAGCACCCAGGGCCTTCCTGAAGGAGATCGTCCTTGTGGATGACCTCAGCCAGCAAGGTGACTGTGCCTTCTTGGGACTTCCTTGGGTGGGCCTAGACCCTAGATGTCTGGGCTTGGGGCCTTTGTTAGGTAGCTCCCGGAAGCAGAGCTCCAGATGCAGATTCTGGAATATTCTCTTCTTATCGGAGAAGCGCCCCAGGGAGGCAGTGGGCAAGTCAGGGAAGGGGACAGAGAAGGTGACGTGGCCGTGGGAAGGGTCAGTCCCCGCGAGGGTCTCTGGAGGGGTTTCAGTCTGAACAACAGGGCTGCCTCTTAAGCCCCAACTTCTACACAGTCCTGTAAGCTTCTCCCCAAGACACTGAAGAATCATAATAGGGTGTCGTTCCGTGAGTGCTCGCTGTCTCCTAGACACTGGAGAAGCACTCTGCCTTCCTAAGTCATTAATGATCCTTGTTTAGCCTACCCTCTCACTTTCCAGATGAGAAAACTGAGGCCCAGAAAAGAGAAGTGATCAGAACTGAGTTGTACCAAGTGCAGCAGGGTCAGGCCCAAAGCCCAAACCTGCAGAATCTTGAATGTTTCCATGGACAGGAAGCTTACTCCTGGGGACCAGCCCATGACATCACTGGGTACCTAAAAAAGGTGGAGGCAGAGATGCCTGACTTCTGGGTCGGTGATTCTCAAACTTGCATGCACGTTGGGCACCCCTGGTAGGCATGCTGAAACAGGGCTGCAGGGCCTACTCCTACAGTTTCTGGACCTGATATAGGGCCGAAGAATTTGCATTTATAACAATCTCCTAGGTAGCACCGACATTGCTGGTCCATGGACCATACTTTGAGAACCACTCTTCTAAGTAGGTGGGCCCTGGGGCTTGCAATTTTTGCTCAAATAAATAACCTACAGAGGCCCCTCCTGGCCTGTGGGAAGATCACTGCTCCATGGGAAGCTGAACAACCATTTAGATCCACAGAACACTCTTCTAAGGGTAATGACAAAAGATGGTGCAGAGTGGCAGGTGCCTCTGTTAGTTCTTCCAAGGTCCTCATATTTGACTGGAAATATGCCCAATCTGGCCCGGGCAGTGAGTTAGACTGGCTAGAGGCTCCAGGCACTGGTGGGGTCACTGAGCTTCGTCTCGCTGTGGCTTAGGCAGAATAGATAGACAGGTCCTGGGCTGGACTGAGTTTACTGATAAAAGGGCCCAGAGACTCTCCAAACCCTTGGCTTGGGTAGAGTCCTCTAAAGAGCACACTTAGGGTATCTCCCCCATGGCCAGTGAACTGTGTTATGTCAGTTCATCAGTCAGGTTGTATGTCATCTGTCCCTTCTTCTTACATGTGCGGAAGTGTAGGAGTCAGGCCTCAGGGCTGTGGGCCACCTCGGTGTCCTCAGCTCTTCTTGCTTTCTGCTTAGCCAGACTTGGAGTTTGGCTCTTGGTTTCATGATCACAATGAGGCTGCTCTACCTCTAAGCATCATATCTATATTCCAGGCTGAAAGGGCTAAAAAACAGATAGCAGATGCCAATCAAGTTTGTCCTTTTAGAAAAAAAATCAGTAAAACAATACTGTTTCCAGAATACTCTCACCTAGTCTATTTCTACCAGAGTTGGATCAAAAGACTACTGAGAGCAACAAAGGAGTCTTTGTAGGTGAATAACTGTGGCTGTCCAGAACAAAATCGAGTTTCCATTAGTAAGGTGGAAGGGGGAAATGAATGTTGGATAAGACAACCAGCTGTGCTCGGTACAGTGCAGTCACTGAGGGGCTGGTTCAAGTTGAAGTTCAAGTTCAGAAATCTTAACAGCTTCACTAGTGGAGGCAATGGACTTCTTGAGAGAATGAACTTGGGGCTAATAAACTTACCAGAAAAAGAATTATATAGTAATAAATCAGCACAGCATTTTTTTTTACTGAGAAATACAGCAGCCAAGTGACCGGAAACCCTGATAGACACACTGCTCAGACCAGAATCTCCTGCAGAAACCCGGCCCCGGGAACCACCTGCCCCTCAGCAGGCAGCTGCTCAGGGTTTCTGCTGGGCCTGGAGGTGAGGCTGCCCAACCTTCCCCACTTCCTTGCAGAGCTCAAGCAACCAGGCTTTGTGTATTCTAGTAAAATCTCCTCCCAGCTGGGGAACTGCGGAATTATTACTGTTTGGCTCAGTCCTCTTTTACAGTGCGTGTGCTGAATGCTGCCTGTGGGCTGGGCCCTGTGCGAGGGGTTAGAGCCACAGAGAGGCTTGAGGCAGGTGCACCCCTGCCTTGAGTCCTTGGCCCAGTGGCCTGGGGTCTTTCTCTTTCCAAGATTTCATGGGGAGATATTATTCCTGCCAATTCCACTGGTTTGTTGTTCTTGGCATGTGTCCAGTAAAGGGATCCCAGTGCATCTGAGCAGATCTTCAACATTATCTGCTATGGCCTGTCGACCCTCTTTAGGGAAGGTTAGCCAATTCTTTCCACTCCTGGTTTATGACACAGCCCCTCCTGGTTTTTTCTGAGGAGAAAATCAGGACCCATTCCTAATGAAAGGAGCAACTTACGTTTTCACAACAACCTCAATGAAATGCTATGTCTGCTGTCCAGGACCCTTCTGGTCACTGCAGCTCCCAAGAGGGATTGCTGACAATGGTCCTAGCAAAGGTCATCACAATCTCATTGGCCGTGACCTCTGAGATCCTACTGACCACAACCCTGTCGTTCCAGGACCACTCAAGTCGGCTCTCAGTGAATACGTGGCCAGGCTGGAGGGAGTGAAATTACTGAGGAGCAACAAGAGGCTGGGCGCCACCAGGGCCCGAATGCTGGGGGCCACCCGGGCCACTGGGGATGTGCTGGTCTTCATGGAGTCCCACTGCGAGTGCCAGCCGGGCTGGCTGGAGCCCCTTCTCAGCAGGATAGCTGGCGACAGGTAAGTCACCCTCCGGGGTCTGCAGAGCTGGAGGTAGGAGTAGGAAAAACCATTCACAGACTCTCACAGCACCTACCCACCGCTGAAAACGTACCTGTGTCCCCATCCTTAGAAAGATGTTTTCCTTTGGGTTTGTCACCTGTCTACCTTTCACCACATATAAGCTGTTGGTTAGAGTTCAGTGACCCTCCAGCCTATTTACCTCGCCTTATAGATACAGAAACTGGAGAACAATCCCTATTAAATTATAAATACCACAAAGAAGGGTAACACCTGACAGTTTCATCTTTAATACAATGTCAGAGATTTTAACCACGCTTGTAGCATAGCACGGGGGAACGTCTCTAAGCTTTGCTAGGTCGTAGATCACTCACCCCTAAAATGAAAGCATTAGATTTAACATTGCTGATGTTCCATAGAGAACTAGAACTGCTTTCTATAAGGGGGGCTTGAATTTCCTGAGACCAGCCCTTGGGAATGTGAAATTGGAGCTGGTAGCATTATACACCCCTCAGTCAAACTTAGTTTAAAACTGTTCTTTGTCTCTGACCGCCTTTCCTCTTCTTGCTGTCATTCTCCCCTGCTTGCTTGTTCTACTCCAAGGTTTTCTAAATGCTCTGGTCAAGCATTTCCTTCAATCTGGATATCCCGTTCAGGAAAACCAAAGACTGGGGTGAGTCCACCTTGGACTCTCTCAAGCATTCCTCTAGGGACTCATGGAGGCTCGTCACACAGTGTAAGACAATACACGAGTGTTTTTGCTGGCGCTTAACCAGGTTGGGTGATGCTAGCAATAGGCTTTATGGTTCCTGTCCCCCAAATACATGTTTCTCTCTCCTTTGAAGTGGGGGAGGAACACATTTCTAGTAGAGAAGGCAGAAGAGTTAGTATTATACCAGATGAAGGGGATTTCAAGCAACAAAAGTCAATTTTAATCCTCCAGCAATTCCTTTCAATAAAGAACAATCAGAGCTCAAGTAAAATCAAGGATGAATTTTGCCCAGGTCCATGGTCCAGATGATTGTTCACTCCTAGGTTGACTTTCATAAGAAACATGCAGCAATTCAGCACCAGAACCGGGACAGGCAAAGGCACAGACTCTGTAAGTCTGGCCTCTTGAATTCTCCTCTTAAAATCTTCCACAATGACTGTGTGTCATCAAAGTGGACCTATCTGATTCCCATTCTGGTATCACAGATGGAGGATTCTTTGAGGAGTATTTAAGCTCATCTAGTATGAACTCGGCATCTCACTGTTGACAAAAACTGAGTTCTAGGAAGGGCAAAGAACCCTTGACAGCTGTGTGTCTCCATTCAGACATTTGGGAACCCAGTAATTAACATGATTGAGCTTTATGTATGTCTGACTCTAGCTGACTGTTTCCAGAAATGTTCTTCAATGACCCTCCTGGGTATCTTTGCTCCCATTTCTCAGAAGGGAAAATTGAGCTCGGAGAGGTGAGATGCTGTGCAAGGGCACACAGAGATTTTGTAACCAAGTCAGGTTTTCTGACTCTGGGTCCTCAGATCCTTCTGTTGTCTATGATATCATTTTTTTTTCTTTCAAGATTTGAAGAACTGGATCAGGGAGAAATATTTTGTTATCCCCATCCCCATCTTGGTTGTGAGACGTGTTAAAACACTGATTAAAATGATTTTTTCTTGCCTGCTTCTCACACTGGTGCTGTTTTCACAGACTTGGAGAGTTTTCACTCTAGGCTGAGTGAGAAAGACTTGGCAGTACCTCAGTGTCCTCAGCTATTCATGAAATAGGGCGTCTGGAGAAACCTCCTACGGTTAATGGGTCCATGAAATTTTATTTTCTGGCCTCTTTCCCTCCCCTCTTTCTCAAATTTATCCCCCCATACCCCTCTTTCCTAGTCTTATTCTACCCCCCCAACCCCCCTCTTTCTCTCTCTCCCTCACCCTCTCTCCCTAACCAATCCTGGTTTGGCTTCTCCACATCTTCTCTCTTCTGTGACCTGGCCATCTTTCTGTTATCCACACCTTGTCACAGTTTCCTGTCCCCTTTTCTCTCTGGACCTGATGTTCAGCTTGCAGCCTCCTCAGGTGAGGGGCTGATGGAAAAACCACTTCTCCCGAATTTGCACTTGCTTTTCTTTCCACTACATGCTCTGCAAATTGTGACCCAGAGAGTGTCCCCCACCTCAGTGTTTGCTTTCCCAGTGACTGCCAGAGAACTTTCTCTGAGGCACTCACCTCATAGAAGCAGAATTCTAGAAGCCATTGGGCATAGCTGCTCATCGTTGCTGATCTTTGAGAGAGGACAGGGAACCCAGGTGCCCCTGAGGCTCATGGCAAGAGACATTCTGTCACCAAGTGAGGACCCACTGTCCCCAAAGCAAGGAAATGTCTGTAAGAGGTTTCTATCTTTCTTTCCTTTAAGGAAAGGTGCAGACAGGAATAAAGGCGAGCAGCCAGGCAAGCAGGAAGAGAGAAGAGGAAGAAGCATTCCATTTTATTTTTATTTAGTTGTTCACACTAGTTGTCTCCCCTCCAGCCCAAGACTCAAACCCAGGGGTATGTGACTTGAGCTCCTTTCGAGGTGATTGACCTAACCGCTGCTCCAGCAGAGCATTCCAAGAGCTTTCATTTAAAAGGTGGAGAGGGTATGGTAAGCAAACAGTGTCATATGCCATTCACCAACTATTTCAAAGAATCATAGCTTCCTTGACACCCTGGTCAGAGAATCAGGGCCTGATTCTGACCCTGCTTCCCTGTTCTTGTCCACAGAACATGTCTTCTAAGAGCACTATGACAACTTAGTATTAATTAGTAAAAGGAGTCTGTTCCTCTAACCCTTTATGCCCATTCCTTAGAAAATGTGTCATCATATACCTGTTTTGTTAGAATGCAACATTTTAATCTTAACTGCCAGAAATTTAGAAATAAATATGCAAGCTTGAGGTTTCTATATTTGAGACATTCTTTAGGATTGGGCAATGTACAACCCACACAACTATACTAGGGCCCCAGAATTTCTCTAAGAGCAACTACTTTTAAGGCAGCCGAGGAGGTACTGATTGGTGACTGGTTTCTATGTAAAGGAACGAAGATGAACGTCTAGAGTAGTTGTGCTGCCAGCTGCCAGCTGTCTTGTGTAGCCTGCCAGCTCTACTACTCAAGCCAAGGAATGAGAATCATGGCCAAGAAAAATGATTTCCAAGGACAAAGACTCAGCCCTTATGCAGTGCTGCATGGTTGGACCATCTTAGGGGTGACCCTGGATCAACAGGCTGACCAACTTGTTTGCCACTTGAAGATGGATCAGGTCCCCTACCTTAAAGATACCTAATCCTTAAGGTCTTCTAGCGCTCAGCCAGGGTTGAATCTGCCCAACGGGGAGGAACAAAGTGGGGCAGGTACCCCACCTCCCACCTCTCTGCCCTTAAAGGGTTAAATGATGGAAGTCAGTCTGAGGAACCCCACATGAGTATGAGTGTGTGTGTGTGTGTGTGTGTGTGTGTGTGTGTGTGTGTGTGTGTTGGGGAGCAACAGGGGGGTCAGGCCACCCATTCCCGCAGAGGGAGTAGCTTTCTTTGTGTGATGCCCCAAGGATACTGCCCAGCGCCCATCTACTCTACACCCCTCAATACGACAAAGTCTCGGGGTCGCACCTGAGTAGCAAGAGCTATGGGAGGTGAGAATGCGTCTTCAGTAGAAGACATGTTCCATCACCCCAAGAATTTGAGCAGACTTCCAGATGACTTTATATATTGCAGACCCAGACGGACGTCCAGACCCAGGAAAAGTAAAGAAGGGTGAAGTAAACGAGGGCTCTTCTTCATGCACTAAAAGGGTTGGTTGATACTTTAACACCACAGTGAGCTTCTGAATATACGAGGTGACCTCGGATAGTTCAGGTAACCATCCCTGTTGACAGCCAGACTGCTTCTGTTTGTCTTTTAAAACCCAAATGTTTGCCCTCCTGAAACTTAGAAAAGTTTAAGACAGGATCAGCTTGCAACTGCCTGAGCATTAAAACTCAGTTTGCAAGCGAGAGAATGATGGAGTTTGCAGACTAGGTACTTCCAAGGCCAAGAGGGTAGTTGTAAGTGAATTCCAAGAATGTCACACATATCTGCAGGTAAGAAGCTAAATATAAAACTGTTTGGCTTGTTTGTTTGTTTTAATCACCCTTTTGGAGTCTAGACTGTATTGACTCATGAATTTAGCAGCTTTCATTAGGTAGTTGCTCTGGTCCATGAGAATAAAAACCTAAAGTAAACACATTTTTCATTTCATTCATTGACGTTTTATTCTTCATCTCTATCCAAAATGTACTCAAAGAGATTCATAATGAATCACTTATGTGCCTCATTCACTTATGTGGCTCAAATAGAAGAAAAGGGAGATTTCAGGCAGGAAGAGATGATTTGGGGAATCTGTTAAATGTGACTTTGACCTGGGACTCTGAGCTTCCAACCAGCCAGAGCAAAAAGAGAAATATGATGAATTTTGGAGTTCTCATTTTCTCCTAGAAAGTCATGCCACCTTTCTCAAGAAGGACACAGCTCAAAGTCCTAGCAAGGATGGACTGTGTGAATGTCCTATGCATTTTCATTTCTTGTCCTGTGATTAGCAAGACAGCACAAATGTGATGGGCTTCTTCAGAACTCCACCACACGGCTTCCCTGGCTCTGGACTGTGAAATCCATGAAATGCGTCGTCAGTAGCCCAATCCATTCCAGCAGCTTTGTTCGCTCCAGTCAGTGGACTCTCGGTTTGGGTGCCCTCCTCTCATCCTTGCTCTTGTCTCTCACTTTTCTTAGATCAATGGAGGGTAACTCAGAAGAGTGGAGACCCAGGGGAATTAAGTTACTCTTCCCACCCTGAGGGAACAAGGTGAAAAGGGCAGGAAAAGCCTATCAAGATCCTTGCTCTAAATAGAACTCCTATGACTCCTCATGCCCCGCAGCAGTCACTGAAGGTCACAGATTAAAGGAGATCATTGAGTCCCGGTCCTGCCCCTCTCTGCACAGCCTGGCTTAGTGCCTGCCAGCCCTGCTGGTCTCTGAGATGATGAAACAGAGATGGAAATCGATTGGCATGGCGGGCATCTCTCCTTCCCGGAATCTCGCTTCCCTTATTGTGGTGTCTTTCAGTAACCTGAGTTCTGGCCTGATTCATTCCATGGCACCAATTTTAGAAGCCACAGTTACGAAGGGTCAGGAAAAAAAAAAGGTGATTCAGTAATTGCCTAGAAGAGCAGCTACTCACACACCTGTGATGCCTGTTTATTCAAAGGTGAAAGTTTCCACCTATGCCAGTCTCTTACACCCTTTCCGAGGTCATATCCCAGGCTGCACAAAGAAATGGAGATAAAATACCATCAGAAACTATGGCAGTAAATGACCAAGTAAACCTAAACTTGGCTTTGCTGGAAGACGCCACCTACCCATACACATATATTAAGCCCGGGGACACTTCTGGAACTTGACAATCCACGTTCCTCAGGAGAATCAGGTGTCGAGATACAGACAAGAATAAGGACTAGATCCTAACCTGGAGGCCCTGATCTCCCTGAAATTATGCACGATGATTTGCATATGTACCTATGATTATTTTTCTGAGGAGGGTTCCATGTTTTCCTCTGATTCTCAAAAAAGATCAAAGACACCCTCCATCAAAAAGCATCAACCACAATCCTAGAGCATTACAGCTGAGAAAGACTTTGGTAGGAAGCAGTTCAACCTCCCATTCAACAAACGAGGAAACAGGCCCAGAGGGGTATAACAGCCTCCTCAAGGTCACACAGCTCATCAGTGGCAGAGCTGAGCCTAGGACGCCACTGTCTTGTCTCTGCTGTCCACAGGGATTCTTACAGAAAGAAGGAGGCCAGCATGTTCTTTAATAAAATGGGCCCCCAATTCTTATAAAACAACGTATTTTCTAGAACAGCACTGTCCAATAGAAATATAACCAGTGATCCACATACGTAATTTAAATATTTCTGGTACTCACATTACAAACAAAAAACAAGCCCGGATAAAATTAATTTTAATAATGTATTTAGTAATCCCAATATATCGCAAACATGGTCATTTCAACCTGATCAACATAAAAAAATTGCTGAGAGTTTTACATCTTTTGTCATCAATGTCTTCTAAATCTAGTGCTCGTTTTGTATTTATATCACACTTGACTTTGGACACACTGTATGTTAGATGCCCTGTAGCCACATGTGACTAGTGGCTGCTGTGTTGGGTGATGCTTGTATGGACTTTTTCTAACCCTCAGCAAGTGAAGTGTTTTGTATTCGTTCTTTGATTCCACAATTCTGTCCAGGAGTCGGGTGGTGTCTCCCATCATCGATGTGATTGACTGGAAGACTTTCCAGTATTACCCCTCCAAAGACCTGCAGCGCGGGGTGTTCGACTGGAAGCTGAATTTCCACTGGGAGCCTCTGTCAGAGGATGCAAGGAAGGCCCTCCAGTCCCCCATCAGCCCCATCAGGTGAGGCCCCATCACATGGCCTGCTTTTCCTTTGCTTCCTCGGCAGGCTGCCCTGGATCTCATCCTGGTTCCACTGGTTTCCTAGATGTTACTTGATCTGCCCAAGCTATTTCTCACGTGCTGGTTTGGGGACAGCCAGTCTATTAACGTAAACATTCTCGGTAGCTTCTACTGCATAACGAACACCCAACAACTGTAGTGTGAAGCTTTCGGATTCTGCGCGTCATGGGTTTGGAAAGGGAGCACTGGGGTTGGTTGTCTCTGCTCCATGGTGTCTGGTGCCTCAGCAGGACTGTTCCTGGCCAGACTAGACTGACTGGTAATGACGCAACAGACAGTGGGGGCTGGCATCCTCTGGGGGCTTGTTCGCTCACACTGCTGTAGGTTGACACAGGCTATCGGCTGGAGCCTGCTGTCCTCTGCATGAGTCATGCATGTAAGCTCGTTCAGGCTCACTCTATCATGGCCCTGGGGTCTAAACGCAAGCATCCCAAGAGAGAAGAAGGAAGCAATACCCCTCTCTCCCAACTTTTAAAAATAATTCATTGTGAATTCATACCACATAAAATTGATCCAAATCATATATTGTGTAAGGACCACTTTTGTCCAACTCCGAAGCTCTGCCATGACTCCAAAATAAAACCCCTTCCTCTTTGAGCACTTTTTGCCATTCTCCCTTGCCCCTGACCTCTCCTGAACCAACAGTAGACTGTCTATATCTCTGGATTTATCTATTCTGGATAGTTCATATAAATGGAATCATACACTCTGTGAACTTTTGCGTCTCTCATCTTTTCACTTCTCAGTGCTTTGGAGGTATGTACCTCCTTCCAGAACCAAGCCTCAGGAGTCACCTAGGGTCAAAGGACACATCGACCCCACTGCTCAGGGGAAGAAATGTCAGTGTCACATTGTGAGAAGAGCCTGTGGGTCTTGTGGGGTCCCCCTTTGAACAAGGGACCTCCATCTGCCACATTCGGCCTCCATCAAGTACGGCCCAACACCAACTGAGAATCTAAGTCACTCAGGTGCCTTGTCCAGGGGCACAGAAGGAAGGCATTCGGCACAAATAGTCTTTCAAGATCTGCCCAAGGGAGTGTAACTCTTAACAGCAGAAGTTTGATAAACCATGAGTTTAGACATGCAAGCATGATTTTTCTTTATTTTCTAATACCTGGATTTAGGCATTCCCAATGGGAATGGTGTCGAGAGGTGATTCTGAGGGATGGGGGTGCACAGCCCCTTAGATTTCACTTGCTTTCACCGCCTCTACATGTCAGTGAAAGCCCAGAACACCTCCACATGCCCCATCACCTCCTCCGGGTCCTTCAGTATCTTCCGAACACCTGTGTTATGCCAGGCACTCTGCCAGGGGCTGTGGAAACACGAATTAAAAGATAAATTTCCTGACCTCTGTAATTTATGGTGGAGAGGGCGGGAACTGGAAAACAGTATGAAGAGTGCTGGAAGAGAGGGGCTTTGAAGGGAGCTAAGACCAGGGCCCACTTGAGGGAACAATTTATTCCAAAGAACGGACTTCTCAGAGGGTCTTTGCCCAACCTGGGGCAAAAGGAACCTTAACTACAGGCATTACCATTTTCTGGAAACTTCTTCTAGGCCTGAGGGCATTTCTGATGTCCAGGGTCATCATAGGTCATGGTTCTCAGTTTGAAATACTGTTGGTCAAAGTCATCGCCTCTCCTGCTCTAGCCAGAGAGACGACTCCCCTTGCCCCGGCCAGTCAGCTCTTCCCCCATGCTCAGCTGTCTCTTGGGCCGAGGCTTCAGGCTCTTTGTCACAGACCTCTTCTCATGCAGGTTCTTCCATTTCTACCCAGCGCCCTCTCATCTGGGATACTGGCATCAGTGCCTCCCAGTCAGTCTGGTGAGAGCATGAAATGAGGAATTGCAACCTAGCTGGGAAAGACTACACAGAGATGCTGAGAGCCCTGCTGAAAGGAAATGATCATACACACACAGGCCACCGACAGTATTAAGTACTGTTTATCGAATGACACTGTGCTGGCTGGTGCTATGAACACATTGTACACATTCGCCCAACCTTCCCAGAGCTCTGAGGCAGGCACTACGCGGAATCCCATTTGACGCGTGTGAAAACTGAGGCCGATGCAGGTTCAAATGTCAGCCAGTTATGGAGAGGTCAATCAGAATGAAAGCCCAGGGGGCCAGCCTCCTAGCATAATGTCCTTCACTGCTATGTAATGTTGAGTTTCAAATATAAGTCCACAGTTCATTCTTCACAGTTGCTGGCTCCCGGCATTCTCAGAAAAACAAAAAATTTTTTGTAACTCCTTTGGCAGCAAAAGTTGCCCTGAACTGAAACGGCATAGTTTAACATGTCCCACTTGCTGTAGATACTCATGTTTCATTGAGGGAATATTAGTATATTTGACTAAGAAGTGGTGGACCAGTCCCCACTAGGGCTGTGTCTGTCTTTAAAAAAAAATTGTTCTTTTTAGAAAAGGAAAGGTGCAGGCAGGAGTGAAGGTGAGTAGGCAGGCTGGTGGGAAGAGAGAGGAGGAAGAAGCACTTTATTATTTATTTATTGTATTTAGTTGTTCATATTGGTTGTCCCCCGCCCCCCGCCCCCCAGACGCGAACCCAGACCCCTGGGATGTATTTGAACCGAGCTCCTTCAGAGATGGCTGCTCCACCAGGGCGCCCCAGGTCTTTTCCCCTTTTTTTAAATCCAAAATATTCTGAAGTCAAAAATCCACTGGCAGACATCAGATATTACATAAGATGAGTGATAATGAGCGAGCATTTGGAATGCACGTATACAATGCTTGGCCTTCACGCGATGTGTTTCTGTGGGCCCCACAGACCCCTATTAGGAAACACTATTATTGTGCCCAGTCAGAAAAAGGAAACTGAGCTCAGAGAGTAACATATGTCACCTTAGGTATTGGAAAAAGTGAGTGGCAGATCAAGTCCTGATGCAATTCAGGATCCCGGTGCAACTTGGTATGTTTAATGGCCTCGAGGTCAGTAGTTTGGTTAATGTAACACAGTGAGCCTGTCCTCATCCTGGGGGGAATACTTGCCGGGATCCGCCCCCACACACCAGTACGTGTCTGAAGTCACAGTTTGGAATCCCAGGTAGATTAAGTTTTTTCCTACCCAGACACATCAATGAAAAAGTTCAAGTTATAAATTAAGAAGAGTCAGAGCTTGCTAATAACTCACAAAACACTAGAACAACAATATACTGTAAGAAAAGCTATGTGACTGTGCCTCTCTTATTGTATGTAATAATTTCAGACCCGGTTGATCTCACGTAACTGATGCCTCAGATAATGGGGAACTGCTTTACTTGGTTTCTTGGTAGTTAAAAAAATATGAAATCGCAGGCATTTACATCTTGTCACATACCCAGTGTCTGGTTGCATTAAAGTGTGTTCTCTCTCTCTCTCTCTCTGTGTCTCTCTCTCTCTCTCTCTCTCTCTCTCTCTCTCTCTCTCTCTCTCTCTCTCTCTCTTTTTTTTTTTTTAAAGTTCCTGAATGAAGGGACACATATCGGAGACTTCTGGCTGCGGGAGAGCTGTTACTGTCATCCTGATCCCTTCATTAGGGGCTTCTAGCCTCCTGTGTCCATAAACAAGAGTATTTCCCGCAGGCAGGGTGGGGACCTGTGTACTTCCAGAATCCCTGGTGATTCAGCTTAGAACTGGGGCAGGGTGGGTGGTCTTGAAGCTAACAGAAGCGCATAAGCTCAGGGGTGCAGAGAGCAAAAGGTGGACAGAGTCTGACCATGTATTTCCCTCTGTCCAGGCCTGGCACCACCTGTTTTAACCGCCGCCTTCCTTCCAAGTGTGTCTCCAGAGGGACTCTAGCTGGAGGTTAGAGGAGCCCCAGGTACAGTCCAAGGGCCCTCCCTATAGGACAACACCTGAGGATGTGGTAGAAAAGGTCAGGCAACTTTAGCAATCTTTTCCTAAAATGCTGGGATTTCTGACTTGGCTGCTTTGTTCCCATCTTGCAATTTAAAGCATTGAGGTCTGTCTGAGCCAAGAGTCCACTCTCTTGGCCCCAGCAACTCCCCAGTAAGCCTCCCTGATATGCTCACTTCTGAACTGCACCCTCTCGCTCCAGGAGCCCGGTGGTGCCTGGTGGGGTCGTGGCCATGGACAGACATTACTTCCAAAACACTGGAGCATATGACCCGCTCATGTCACTGAGGGGTGGTGAAAATCTGGAACTCTCTCTCAAGGTATGTCCTGGACCAAGGGAGAAACTGAGTGGGTTCTTCACAGCGTGCGCTTCCCACATTCTAGCCGCAAAGTGCAGAGATGTTTGTTTTCTCCTTTCATGGCAGGCCTGGCTCTGTGGTGGTTCTGTAGAAATCCTCCCCTGCTCTCGGGTGGGACACATCTACCGGAACCAGGATGCCCCCTCCCCACTTGACCAGGAGGCCATCCTTCAGAACAAGGTTCGCATTGCTGAGACCTGGCTGGGCTCCTTCAAAGAGACCTTCTACAGGCATAGTCTGGAGGCCTTGTCCTTGACAAAGGTAAGGAGACAGCCCGCCATGGGCTACCAGCTGAGGCCAGGCCAGGGAGTGTGGGCCCCTGGTGAGGGAAGAAGGATACCAGCCACAGAGATGACAGTAATTCATCCCAGACAATCTCATAGGGAACACTTTCTCCAGGAAGGTTGTGTTTGAACTATGTCTCCATGGATTCAACTCGCACACACCCAGAGGAGGGGTTGGAGGAAGATTCTAGAAGGCTGGAAGTTCAAGTTACAGTTTAGACTTTATCCGGTGGGCAATGGGGAGCTAATGATGTTCTAATGAAACCCACAGAACAGCTACCATTTTTAACTTCTTGTCCTTTTTTGGCCAAAGCATCCCCTTTCCTCTCTTGAGATGTTACTTTAGGTTTAGCTCTTTGCTTTCATAGGACACTTGCTCATGGTGAGACAGAGCGCATTGAAAGACTCTCAGAGAAGAGTTAAATAGAACGGAAGTTCGGCTGCACAGACTAAGCTTCCCCAGACACGCTGCTTGAATATGCTGTGTTGACTGAAGCCAGTCTGAAAGCCTAGCACGTGAATTATTTACGCAACTTCAACCTCACTGCAACGGTCTGCATAGCTAGAAGTGCTCGTGAATCTACTCTTGGCTCCAGGCCCTTACTGGTGATGCTGGTTTTCAGAGCCTGACTGGTCTGCTTTTTAGGAAATGCCGCTTGCATGTCTAGTTGCTGACTGAGAAAATTTTTAAGGGCTGTTTGTGTTCATTCAGAGCTTTCATTCTATTTCATAGAACACTGAGGCCCAGTGATAGAATGAATTGCTTAAGAAAAATTAGGAGAGACTTAGGAGTAGATGTAGAACTACAACTAATTAGTCCTGCCTGCTAGTTCACTTTCCACCTCCTGGGTTTCCAGTGTCTGGAAACACTTTCCTTAAAGGCCCCACCAGCTCCCAGGAGTATCTGTGTCCCATAAAGCAACTCTCCTAGGTTCGGAGTTTGGGGAGGCAGCTTGGACTTGGTATAGAAAGTGCTCAACTCGTGTTTCACAGACTTCTAACTTCAGCAGGGGCAAGGGGAGTGCCCGTAGTGAACTTGCCCACGCCTGGTGCAGCCCCAGGTACAACGTGGTTGTGGGAAGGATTGTGGGAAGGCAGTGACGTCACTTGCTCGCTGCTGTGGCGTGATTCTCTCCGGGGAAGGCCTGGTTTTTCCAAGCCCCCTTCTCCCAACACAGCACGTCCCCCCACCCCACTGTCTATAGGTCTGGGGAGCTGTGGTCTTGGTCTCCTCGTTGAATTACAATCCTTCAGCCTCAGACACCATTATCCCTCCTCCGTCCCATGAACTCTGGAATACGTCAGGCTTTCCCTCTCACCGCTGTGTCTCTCTCACCTCCAGGCTGGGAAACCTGCCTGCGCAGAACGCCTGCAACTGCAGAAGAGACTGGGCTGTCGGACCTTCCACTGGTTTCTGGCCAACATCTACCCTGAGCTGTACCCATCTGAACGCAGGCCCAGGTTCTCTGGAAAGGCAAGGCATGACCCAGGGAAGATGGGGAGGAAGAGAAGGGGTGGGCAGCTTCCCCAAATGGGAATCAGATATTCAGAGTTCTGCCATGACCTTGACCCAACGGTCCTAAGCTCGGCTGGACCTTATTGGCTTCTATGCTGAATCGTCTCATAACCCATCCCAGGGCCCTTCACCAAACGGGTCAGCCTGCCTCCCTCAGGAGACCTATTCCTTTAGGACCCATGCCTTCAGCATGACCTTACTCATTTGGGGGGCCTGAACCTGACACCTTAAGCTCCGCTCCAGAGTGGGAAGGAGAGGAACGGCGTTCGCTAGTGGAAGGCAGGATTCACGTCTGTGTGGATGTCCACTTTCAGCTCCACAACACTGGACTTGGCTTCTGTGCAGACTGCCAGGCAGAGGGGCTCATCCTGGGCTGTGCCGTGGGGCTGGCTCCCTGCAGTGACAGCCGGCAGCAGCAGGTGGGTGGTTAGCATTCTCGAGGTCACCGCTCAGGGGAGACCCTGCATGTGTTCTTTCCTGAGGTGTGCCTCGTTTCCCTTTGCAGCACCTCCTTTCAGTGATCTCAGGTCCCCTGACTGCCCTCGGGCCCCCCTCTGATGACCCCTACCGCTCTGCCCAACCTGCCCCAGCAGCAAGGCAGCCACGGGCCATCCTCTGAAGCATGTTAGCTCCAGGGAAGTGGAGAGGCTGGTTGCCAGCGCTCCCACCTGACAGATGAGGAACCTGGCTTAGAGAGTGGCCGGACGAGGGACTGCTATTCAGATGCTGTGGGGTCCAGGCAGGGAAGCGGGATGAGCACTGCAGGTAGGTGGGAGGCTGTTGTGACCAAGGCGCCCATGTCCCAGCTCAAAGGAGAGCCACAGCCGCCCCCACCCTCTTGCCCCAACGGATGTTTGTCTTTATGCTGAAAGTGAATCAGTGTTAGATCATTCAACGTTTTAAGACACTGAAAATCCAGAGTTGATGAGAAACCTCCCTAGTTAAGTTAAATTAAATAATCAGAGGTCAAGGAAAACCTGTGTGCAGGTAAATTTCTACCAGGGTCCCACTGTGAAACGTTTGGACCAACCAGAGATTACTAGCCAAAAAGAACCAGAGATGGGGAAATGGGTTATCTGCATGGGGTGGGAGGCACATAAGTCTGAGAAACTGAGGGGAACCCAGAAAATGGTCCTCATTTGCAGGAGTGCCTCAAATCGTTGCTGTTCTCTTAAGACTCAATCATCCTCTGCTGAATCCTGCCCTGTGTTGTGTCTTTTGGATGCTTCATGGGGATCTCTCAGAGCCATGGGGAATTTAGGGACCCACAGGAGCCTGGGGTGTGTGTGTGTTCATGTCTGTATGTGTGTGTCTGTGTGTGTATGTGTGTGTTTCTCTGGGTATCTCCGTGTGTGTGTGTGTGAGACTTGGGGAGGGAGGGCTGGATTTGGAGCAGACAGGTCTTGTGGCCTCAGGCAACCATCTGCTCTGCTTATCAGAGGAGGGTGTACACACAGATGAAGTCATTGGCTCCAGGTTTGAAAGCATTGGCCTCATTCAGAACGTTCCCCATGCACAGAGCAGTTTGGTTTGTGAGTTTCTTCCACAGGGAGGAAGGTGTTTGTTGCGAAGTCAAAAGGCAGGCAGGGAGTACAAAGCCCCTGGGGAAAGGCAGGACACACGAGGCTCCATGGGATGCCAGGGCAGGTTGGAGTCTCTCCTCAGAGCTGAGGGCTCCGATCGCTGCTTGGGGAAAGACCAAGAAATGGCACTGAAAACAACTCTGTGGGTTTTCCCAAGGCCCCACTCTTAAGTGTGGCTGGTCCCTTCAGTACCGGAGAAGGATGGGGCCGCCCTGGTGACAACAAAAGCTATGTCCCTAAGGGCAGCTGCATGAACTGCTGAACAGGACCAGCAGGCACTCTGCCCACAGAGAGGCCCCTGCTTGAGCTGGAAGTCTCGCTCATGGGCTATGTGGTCAGATAGGACTGACAGAATGGACTGTTTGAAATCAGCAATCCAGATGACACGTTAACATTCAGGCAAAGTCGAAGTCATAGCCCATTCCCTGCAAGTGGTTCTTAGCCTCTTCAAGTTACAAATTGTGGTGACCCTGTGAGGGGCAAGATTAATACCTCACCCAAAATTTGGTTCAGAAATTGAGATTGATGGCTCCACACGGGTAATGAGAGAATAAAAAGTCTCATTAATATTCACATATGAGACTTTTCAGGGCAGGCTCCCAAGCAGGTCTGCAACTGACCTGAAACAGCAAGAAAAGGCAACTGGCCCTGGCTCTTGGGTGGTTAGGGGGTGAGCCAGGGTGAGGTCTCCAGGCTCAGGCTCGGGCTTACCTGCCTTGAACTTCCCCCGCACTGTGAAGGGAGCTTTTTAATGAGCTCACCCAGAGGCAAGGCAAACAGAAAGTGAGCAGGTGTCTTGAAAGCTGTCAGAGGTCAAACATCAGATGTGGAGTCGGGGCATTATCACAGTTTACACATTCCCTTTAAGAATGATGAACTCTACAGGACCTTTCCTGAGAAAAACACATGTGAGCACATCCGTACAAAATGATGGCAATTGTTAGTGGTTTATGGAGACTTGGAAGCCCCCTAGGATTCCCAAAACTCAAACATCCCTGATTCATAATTCCCAGCAGCTAAAGGGCAGAACCTTGTCTCTTCCTGCAGCTCCCCAGCAGTGGTAACTCTGTCTCCTCCAGTGTCGAAGAAGGAAGAAGGTGAATGAGTCAGGGAAGGATTAGATGCAGCAGGGTCGTTCCAACATCCAGGGAGACCCCTAGTCTTCAGAAAGATTTCCTTGTATCTTGTACTCCCTTGTAGGGAATTTCTTCTTTTCAGAACATTCATCCCAGGAGAACTGCCTGTGATACCGACTGAGGGTCGGTGGTCCATTTCTTTTTCACAACTTGAATGATCATCTTCAAAGTCTTGCCTTCCCCCAACTCTCTCCCCTTTCGGCCTGTGACAGTGGTGGGATGGCTGGCCATCTTGAGTTAAGCCAGCATTTCCCAAAGGCCCTTGAAAAACTCACAACAAAGCAAACACCCTTGGAAGAAGTATCAATGGAATGAGTCAGATAAGGCCCCATGAATCTGGAGGCAAAAGCCAGAACATCTCTAGGAGAGTCTGGTGTCCAGTCCTTCAGGGAAGACCAGCCGAGATGGTGCTTGGTCATGCAGGCTGGGCCTGGAGGACACGCAGGAAGGCTGAGACTCAGGATTTATTTGTCCTCTGTCAGTTTTGCCTTTTACCAGTTTTCCAGAGCACATCATCAGGCCGTCACAGCAGGCACAAGGGAACACAGAACAGATACAAAGTGAGGAAGCATTGTGCTGTGGGGAAGCACTTTATGCTACTGGGATTCTCCTGAACTTATCCAAGGCTTGCTTTCCTCTTGTGCAGCTGGGTATCATGTAGTCTCCCTCTGCAACTGGAGCATAAGCTTGTGTGTGCGTGTAGGGGTGTGTGTTTTGATAGGAAGGAGGGAATTACCAAGCATTTCTGGATCCAGTAAAATCATGAGTTAGATTAGCTGCAAGCCCTTCTTCCTAAAAACCAGTATGTGACATTAAAAAGAGAAACATACTCTTTCATGCGTAAGTAACTGACTTTATAACAAAGAGAAATATTCAATGGGCAAAAATTAAGAGGCAGCTGAGAATGGGGCCTGGGCCAGGCTACCCTGCCTGGGCAGAGGGGACAGTGCTGCCCACCTCCGGAGTCCAGAGGCAGCAGGAGTAAGCAATGTGAGCCCACATGCTCCCAGGAGATGCCCGTCATGCAAATGAGACTCCCCTAGAAACCAGATTTGACCTTCAAAGAGAAACTGCAAAAATTTCCAACTGGAAAGTGTGACAAGAAAAATCCACCCATTGCCACAGGAAGATGATCAAGAGGCTTGTCTGTCTCCACAAGGTCTTTGACAGGAGAAACTCTCTCCTGAGAATGTTTAACCACAGGCTTATATCCGTGGAGGGATTAGGATTCAAATGTGTATGAACAGCACAGTCTGGGGCAGCTATCTAATTGGTGGGGACCAGCACAAAGTAAAATGTGGGGCCTATAATTCAAGTTATTAGAATTTTAAGACAGTTGACAGTCATGTCTTAAAGCAAGAACATTAAACATTTCTAAGCCTGAGGCCCCAGGTGACTGCACAGGTCACTTGCCCATGAAGCCAGCCCTGTCTCCAAGCCATAAAATGAGCATAAAAATGAGTTCAGCTGCCCTTGGCAGGTCCAAGCAGAAAATGGTTCTGTCAGGCCGTGTCCTCTGACACGCTGCACAGGCCTCCCGTGGTTAAATCCCATCTGCAAAGTTACGCACAATCCAAAATGACAGAACTCTGGAGGAAATCGTAACCATGAGTGAGAGTCAGCAGATAGAACATATAACTGGCAGCTTAGCTCTGGGGCCAGCTCAGGTCAGGAACAGGTTGGCTTCCTCATCTGCCCTGCCAGCAGCACGCATTCTCCATGCCCACACTCGTGCTGCAGTGAATAGACTCATGGAGGAACAGACTGGAATGTGTAAAGGTGGATGTGAGAGCAGCTGGCATGTGGAGATGGCAGGGGCCTGGGCTCGCCCGGCAGCGCGTGTGTCCACTTGACTGTGAGAGGCAGTCTTGCTGACCTCCACAGAACCGGAAAATGGCCCCTAGGCCTCAGCCCTGTTGTGAGTGCGCCTTTGTTCATCTCCGGCTTTGGGGAAGCTCCTTCAGGCTGTGCTAACAACCGTCCCCTCTGTCCCAGCACCTGGAGCACCCCGGCAGGAAGGAAATCCACTTTGGAAGCCCACAGCACCTGTGCTTTGATGTCCGGCAAGAGCAGGTGATTCTTCAGAACTGCACCCAGGAAGGCCCCACCCTCCACCAGCAGCTCTGGGACTTCCAGGAGGTAAGTCATCCACGCAGTGCTGCTGGCTGGCATGCGTCGCAGGCTCTTCCAAGGGGACAGGTGTCATCATACAGGCCTAGGTGCTGTTGTTGAACCCAGTGGCTTGGTGCTAGGCCTCAGAGTGAGGTAAAGTGAACTCAGCAGCACAATTGGCCCGCCAGCAAGAAAATAAATCATGTGTGTCTCTGCCCATGTTGGTGACGGAGAGAGGAGACAGCCTCTTTTTGAAAGGTATTAGGTCCGGACACAAGTAGGACCAGGGAGCATGACAGCACCTTGGTTGCATGATTTTGGATGTAACGGAAAGGCCCTTCCCATCTCACCACCAAAATAGAGCTGGCGGCACCTACAGATACCACTTTCTTTCTGCGCAAATTCTACCATGAGCGTTTCACCACCTAATAAGACTTTTATTCCTATTCCCCAGGACAGAGAAACTCTAAATCCTTTCCAGGACTTCTGTATCCATCGAGAAGAAATAGAAGAATCTAAGTAATAGGGGAGAGTGATCAGGTGTTAGATAAACGATAGGAATAGGACAGTGACCAACAATAAGAATTCACGCATAGGTTTTTTTTCTCCATTTCAAATGCTTTCTTAAGTGAGTTAGGGTATAAATGTACACATATACAATTTTTATTTCTATTTTTTCAAATTTCATTTAGGAATAAAGAGAGTAACATAGCTAAGCAGAACTCTGCACCTGTGCTCTTAAAGAAGGCTGTGAAAGAAGAAAATCCTATAATGAAGAATGGAAGCAGAACTCACAATAACTGGTTGAGAACAAAGCTCACAGGACTTTGATGACAAGTGATCCAGGACCCAGGGGGCACTCACTTAGTCTTAGAAACCGAGTTAAAGTCCTCATGAAGGATCATTCCAAAAAAGTCTTGTGAATAAGATATATTTTGGAAATAGTATTTTAAAATAGTAAGTTCAGTTTATTAAGATATGGTCTATCTCAGGCATCACAACAGAAAAGTATTATCTGTTAACCATAAAAAGGAATGAGGTGCTGTTTACAGGAGCACTTCGCTGTAGCCAAGGGTGGAATCAACCCAAGTGTGCAACAGGGATGGATGGATGAACAAAAATGTGGTGTGTACAGTGTAATGGAATATTAGTCAACCGTGAAAAGAAAAGAAATCCAGTCCAATGCTACAGCATGGATAGATCTTGAAGACATTGTGCTCAGTGACATAAGCCAGTCACAAAAGACAAATACATGTGGTATCTAAAGTAGTGAAATTCGTACAAACAGAAAGTAGAATGGTGATGACCAGGGAAGAGGAGGAAGGGGAATCGCTGAATGGATAGAGAGTTTTAGTTTTGAAAGATGAAAAATTTCTAAAGATCTGTTTTGCGACAATGTAAATATACTTGACACTACTAAAATTTATAATTAAAATGGTTAAGATGTTATATTTTATATATTTTTACCATCATAAAAACAAGAAAAATAAATTAGATACTATTTTGTTACCATGTAGGTGAACATTGGTAATATCATGCAGTGAAATAAGGCAGTCACAAAAGCCACATAATACATGATTCCATTTATATGAAGTGTCCAGAATAGGCAAATTCATAAACATAGAAGGTAGATTAGTGATTGACAGTGGCTGGAAGGAGAGAGGAATACTTAATGGGAGTGGGTTGTTTTTGTTCTTTTACAGTGATGAACATATTCTGGAATTAAATATTGGTGATGGTTACATATATTTTTCGACTATACTAAAAACCAGCTGAGTTGAATTCTTTAAGTATAGTATGTGAGATATTCTTTAGAATAAATAAATAGACATTATTAACATTGCTGGATAAGTTTGTTTAGTTTTTCATAAAGAACTCTTTTTTTCTTGAGGAGGGGATGGTAGGTTCAATGTTAAATGCAGCAGATTTGGAGCAGAAAGCAGCTGTATTCTTGGAAACATGGTGGATATAGGCATTCAGTGTATCCTGGAGGTCTGACTAGCTAATGCAACCTAGTGGTAGCAGTGCTAAATTGCAGGATTAAGAGAAGGCAGAGATGAAGTCAAATCCTTTTGAAAGAAGAAATTTACCAGTGCAATGATAACAAAGAAAATCACCAATTATAGTCAAAGACTGAGTTTGTTCTATATACTGCATTCTGCTAACTGGAACTCTCTAAAAATGGCACAGTTACACAACCACAATAGAGATAATTGAATCAATGGCCACCAAGTCTCTGAGTGATAGCTAAATTTTAGGGCTACCTAAATTATATTTCCTATTAATTAAAATACTATAGTTCTTTACCAGGTCAGTTCACACCAGCTTCATAATTTTCTTAATGATTAGCACAAATCTTAGAAATATCCTTCTTTGCTGAGCAATTACAGGTGAATGACTAGTTTTCTTTTTGGTTCTCTTTTCACTTTTAGAATGGAATGATTGTCCACATTCTTTCTGGAAAATGCATGGAAGCTATTGTGGAGGGAAACAATAAAGATTTGTACTTGCGCCAGTGTGATGGGAAAGCCAGCCAGCTGTGGCGTTTTGACCAAGTCAACACTGTGGATGAACGATGAATGCTTATGTTAGAAATAAAAGAGCATTTTGACGATCACTGTCCAGCCCCAAAGGAAGCAGCAGAGCATGCGTTTTTACGGAACAGACCCTTTTGTGACTGTGTTCCCGGTGATGGTAGAGAAGAAAGCTCCATGAATATCTGTTCTCCCAGTACCTTATTTCATTGACTGCTGGCTATTTCAAAAACAAACCAACAAACAAACAACATGGATTCATTGGTTCCTCATCTTCATCACTGCTAGATAATGAGGCAGTACAGACAATTCTTTGTTTTTCTCCACCTAGAACCTAACAATTGCTTTTATACCTGATTAAGGAAAGAAGTGAAGGGATTCCCTGGCAACTCTTCCAGAATGCATACATCCAATCAATCGATTTCAGACGAACTTCCTTGGCTTGTCCATGTTGCCAACCATGAAAAAAAATTAATTTTTTAAAGGAAAGGTACATACAGGAAAGAAGGCAAGTAGGCAGACAAGCAGGAAGAGAGAGAAGAAAGAAGCATTTTATTTATTTTATTTAGTTGGAGTGTGCATGGACTATGCCGGTGACGTGGTGGACTTCTCCATTGGGCCACTACGGTGCACCAACCAAGAAAATTAAATTATGAAGGAGGCATAAAAGCCTGATATAACAAGAACTTTGGGTTAGGTTTATTAGGACAAATGTCATACTTACCGGTTGAGTCATAGCTCAGAAGAAGGAAAGGAAGCTACTGAAAGAAGAGTAGGCTTGGGGACAAGATGGAAGAGAGTATTTGCTCTTTCTCCAGCTCAGTCTAGTAGCAGATAAAGATCAGTAGACCTAGGATAAGATATTAATGCTAATTTCCTCAGGATTTTCTACCTCCATTCACCCTGCCCTAGCCCTTCTCTAGCTAGTTAATCACAACCAGATTCTCGTGTCATGTACTTCTCTTTAGTTGCTGGTGTTGAAAGGGTCTGAGCATTCCCACTAACAAACACGTATATAGCTGAGGAACTTTCCTGTTACACGGAATGCACTGGCTGGATCAGAAACAGCAAAGTTTGCAAAAAGGCAAACCTCCTAAGAGAAAATGCCAGAATCTGAGCCAAATTGGTATGAGAAGAACCAGAGTTGGGTATTAATGCACATCAGGGTGACTGGGTCATCTCTAAGCCCATCAGAACTATTTGAAATTCACAACTCTGGGGCGAATACCCTCCCACTAGAGCAGAGCCAATGCTGGCAAGAGCTGAATGGCTCTCCTGCATGTGACCTGATCTTCCTAGATTGTCCTTGAGAGATGCTGAGTGGAATTGGTTCTGTTATTATGGAACCATTCATGCCCATTTCTCTTCCGGATGGAGTTCACTCTTCACATGGTCAGCTTAGAAACCTCCCTTCAAAGATGTTGATCTTCTTTGGGCTGTCTCAGAGCATACTATGTTTTGAATGAGGAAAAACGAGGCAGGAAATGAGCATTTCCTAAGTATATATTCTTTCTCCTCTTGCATAAATCAATGGTCTGATGCATTTCTCTTTCTCAGAATTCATTCCAGACCAATGCTGCCTGATACACTGCCACTAGCCTCATCTCTTTAAATGTAAATTCATTAAAATTAAATACAATTTAAAATCGTATTTCAAGTGCTCAATAGCCATAGGGGCTGGTGGCTACTGAATTAGAGAGTAGTGATAGAGGACATGCCATCACTGTGAACAGTTCTATTGGTTAGTGCTGATCCAGGTAAATTGATTATTCTATTGAGAAGACATTTTAGTCACCATCTTCTTCCTTCAGATTTATGTGTATTTAAAACAAATGCCCCTCATTCTGAGGCTGAGAGAGCACTAAAAATTCTCAGATGGTAAGCTTGTCAAGATTATTAAAGGTTGCAAAATAAAGATTAAACAAGACCTCTATTTTTTTAAATGAACTTTGTTATTGGTATTGTGGGTATTTGAAGTTGCTGGAATAAATTAATATAATTAAATAAAAGACTGAATTCAATTGTATAAGTTGTGCTTGACAGTAATTAACAAAAGGACCCAGATGGCTTATTGCTTAATTGGTTGAACAAAGCAAGAATGTGGTGTTTCTTGCTTCCTTAACCATCCCCATGATTTATTAGTTTATTACAGAAATGGCTGTCAACTCAGTCCCTGGCTGGTACTTAGAGACCCCTAATTTAAACAAAACAGATGCCTCCATTAATTTCTAAAAGAAATTCAACCCTCTCCTTCTCATGTAAGGGAGAATTCAAATTCCCTTCTCTCTGGGCTTAGCTCTAATTTTTTCCACTTTGATCAGCTTGAAAGTAGAGAGACCTGGCAGTTGGGAGATTTGATTCCCAAGAGTTTGATCTTCACTTGCTCACCTGAATTTTATGGTTAGACTTTATTATTTGGGTTTTAAGATTGAATCATCACCCCACCAAGTTCATCATCATCATTAAGTACCCCACTGGGGGAATAGATAGAAGTATTCAGTCAACAGTCTAGAGCCCAATACTCTTTATGCTGTCATAACAGTAAAAGCAGATGTCATCCCTGGAGGGGCTCTGATCTACTTTTCCTTTGGTCTAATGCCACAAATCCCACTGGAAAACTGAGATTATAAATTTCCACAGACATAGAAATATCTCCCAGGTCTACAATGATGTCACTGCACCAGAGCACGACACTGTTAGAGGTTACGTTATTATACACATCATGACGGACTTCCATTTCTCACTGCCATGCCATGAAAAAGCCAGATGGACACCAAGTGATGGATGACTGGTCATTCAATCTGGAAAAAGGTGGACCACTGTCAGTAGGTGACCTTGGTGAGCGCAACTCTATGCTCTGCATGCGTTTATGCTTATTCTGTAAAATAACTTTAAAATACCACTTGCTTCTGACTACTTTTGGCCAAAGCCCAAAACACCTGCAAGTCCTGCCCTGACCACTCAGACACCTTGATTTAAGCTGATCTCCAATGATTGTGTTAAGCATAAGTAACCAAGGAGTTGCTATTTCCAGGATTCTAGAACCCTCTGCTATGTCTGTATTAACAAAAGTCCCTCCAATCTCCAATCTCCTTTCAGTTTCAACCCCTTCTTCCATGAAATGTGCTCTTTGGGTAGGGAGGTATGTCCTAAGCATTGTTCCGATGTTGTGAGGTTCTCCCCTGGTGCGGCAGTTATTTCCATAGGTCTGGGATGCTTTTGTTTTCTCATTACCAAAGTCTCTCAGAACAGCAATACATTCAGCTACTGCAACAGATAAGGGCCTCACCCGACTATGTGGCTTAAAAACATAGTTGGATGGTCATTTAATGTTCTAGACCATAGTTTTCAAGTTCAGCCCGAACAGAACCCTCTCTTCTCCCAACAACTGGTTTTAGGGAAGAAACCTGACCCAAGCTGGATTGATAAGTACTTTCCCAGTAATTTTATTACTGAAACTAAGGAAGGAGTTTCTTTACCAGAGACTTAAGAAATAACGTGCAAATGTATGAGCTCTTAGCAGCCCTGTTTTCTGCCTACAGTTCTAGGGAGCAGATAAATCCAGTCTGGAGAGAAAAAATGAGGCAATGGAGCAGGGATAGGCAACAAATGTACAAGTAGGAGCAGAAGCAAGAGATAGATGGAACATCTCGATGGCATTCAACTTGCTGGCTCTGGTTTTTGTTCTCAAAGTCCTGCTAGATCCCCAACCTCAGAGTCCATGAGATACGCCATAATATTTTTGTTTAATATAATGCTCCTCAAATTTTACTGTGCTCACAAATCCTGTGGGCGGGGCATGGGGTGGGAGGGGGTGTTTAAGAAGATTCTGATTTGGGAGGTCTGGGGAGGGGCCTGAGACTCCACCTTCCTAAATCCCAGGGACACCGATGCTGCTGGTTTGTGGACCACTCCCTGAACAGCGAGCATTTAAACTATTTCAGCAGAATGACTGTTGTTATCTGGACCTAGGAGAGTCCTCACTGAAAGGTTTTAGACTCGTCTTTGCTTCTCACAGATCTCTTTATAAATCCACATTGTAGGATGGTTTGACCCTAGAGTTTATACAAGATCCAATACGTTCAAGAGAAATAATACATGCTCAAGACAATATGGCCATTTAAATTCAATTTCCATTTTTCCCTCAGCACTCTTCCTCTTTCTCACTGGCTCTACCAGTTCTACTTGTGAGCCGTGAGCTCTTTACCTTTTCCTTATTTTGTTTGTTCTACAGTTATAATTGCTCTACTCGTTAAATGATTGGAAAACAAATCCTGTCAAAGCCCCAAATTGGAAACTTTTCATTAGTAAGTCTCAGAGAAAAGCTAAAGCACCATTAACTAAGAAGGATGTCAACCTCACCCTTCAACACCAGAGTCTGTGGTGGTGACATATCGTGTCTGGTCCCGCCCACCTTCCTTAGGTCTTACTGCTTCCAAGTACGTGTCTCCACCCCCACCCCCACTCCCCCCACCCCCCGCAAGAACTTCTGAATGTCAGTGTTTGCACTTCTTTGCTTGAGGGCTTTTCTCAAAGTGAGAAAAGGCTGCTTCATGATATAGAGAGGTTAGTTATGCCTTGGAAGTCACTCCCCAGAACCAGCCCTCAATCAATGGCTAACAAGAGTTGGGATATAAATACTTCAACACTCACTTCTCCAGTAAGATAATTCTGAGGTGTGGGTTTGACATCATTTCCCGGAGTTGGCTATGGGTCAACTCTAATTAAGTTACATTTTATTGATTATATTCTCTTCCTTTCTCCTCCTGCTGCATCTTAAACTCCATTCCAGATAAGCCATTTGCACTCAAATCATTATCTCCGTGTCTCCTAATGGGGAAACCTTCTCTAAGACACATGTCCTGACCCACCAAAAGCTTCCATCTGCAAGAGATGTTTGGTCATCAAATTCCCCTCTTTACATACCAGTACTACTACCCCATGCCCAGACACCCCCACTCTCCTAACCAACTGTAAGACAAGAGAATAGGTTTTTGAACATTTGTGTCCCAGGAGAATGAGACTTAGGAAGGGACAATATGTTCAGTCCTTATCGCAAGCTATCATAATGTTAGACATCCATCCTCCCTGGAGTAAAATAAATGAGGGGGTAGAGGAAGGTCATAAGTGTTCCATTAATTAATGTCCCCCTCTTAGAGAAACCTGAAGGCTAGAGAAGGAAGTTTCCTCCTGAATATCATACACACACACACACACACATACACACACACACACACACACATGCACTCATGTGCACACACAGAGTTTCCTCTCATGTTCAAGTTATTTTCTAGTAACTGGTACATAGTGGTTTTGGAGGATAGAGATGCATATTATTAAGTAAAAAGTGGAGAACATGATTACTTACAATGATAAAGGGAGGGGCATTCAGATATGAGGTGAGTATTCAAGAGGAGATGGGTCAAATAATACGGTGAAGACCTAAAGAGCAAGATGATCAAGGAGATACTCACAGTGGGGGCAGGAGGGGGTGGCCTGGAGGATTTTTAGAGTTAGGGGGCCTAGTTTTCAATATAAAGTTGTCTGCTTTATTTCTATCACCCCAAGCTGTTACTCAAGACTTCCATACTTTTGGACTGTGTTGGAAGAGAGGAGTCAAGGAACAGGAACAGAACCAAGCAAGCCTTGCGTTTGGGACAGCTTGGGAAAGGAGCAGGCTTTGAAGCCTGGAAAGATACCAGTGACGCTGGGCACACAGGGGAGGAAGAGTGACATTGGTAGAGATAAGAATTATCACCAGTTACTGTGACACAGACCCACAAAATGCCAATCAGGATAAAGTCACTTAGGTAAGATACTATTTTAAATTAAATTAGATTATGGACTAGAGGAGAGGTTAACAAACTTTCCCTATAAATGACTGGACGGTAACTACTGAAACTTGCACAAAAGCAGCCATGGAGTACAATCAACAAGTGAGCATGGCCGTGTTCCAATAAAACTTTACTTACATAAGCAGGTGGCTAGCCACATGTGGCCCACAGCTACAGCTTGCCTCCCCTACCCCACTTGCACTAGAGTCTCTGACTCAGCTGTAGGAGGAGCTAAACTACAAGCTCCTTAAAAATAAATAAAGATTACTGAAGAAATGATAAGCGAGCTTGAAAATAAACTAAGTGTTTCTGTACTATAAATAACACAAAGTCAAAGAAAAATAAAAGAGGGGAACAATATGTAGCATTGTTCTCAATGTAAGGAGGACTCTAATCCTTTTTTAGCAAGAAATAGGGATCAACAAAGAAACCATCCTTTAAAATCAAAATGTAAAATATTGGCACTCTTGTTCATAGTCTTCTTTTTTGGGGGGAAGGTACACATTCCAGTAACCTTCACTGTTAACAGAGATTGGGCAGAATAAGCTTCCTCAGTGGACTATAAGCAGCAATATGGGCATCAACATGGAAAGGAGGGCTCCTAAGAAGCAAAGAGTAACCCAGCGTTTGAGTCAAGACAAAAGGATTGGAATTTGATGCTCTACTTCATCTTATGTGGTGAAGACACTCAAAAAGGGCCATTACAACCCTCTGTCCCAACGCACACTCACCAGTCCCTTGCAACTGGAGGTAAGGACGATCTGCTACCAGCTCTCGTGTGGCACAAGAGCAATCACCCTTGTGCACTTACATAAGCTGGCTCCCTGAGGTTCCAGCTGTGTGCCCTTTACAGCGACATCCTCTCTCCGCGTCCCCCCAGTAGGGTTGAACACTGGGCTTCCTGCTCGTCGATTCTCCAGCTCCCTTCTCCAACACACCTGCCACTTCCATGCAAAGCCCTCCTACCCAGCTGGTCTTTTCCTGACAGGTGGGGTCCAGATGGAAGCGTGATATATGTTATCTTAGGACTGCTCTTGTCCTGCATTGCTATTCAGTATGGGTCGTGGAAATCTATTTCATACCAAGCAATAGGCTTCTTAGCAAAGAGTCATGGTCTATCTCCCTTTGTTTCCCCTTAGCACCTAACACATGGCTGGATGCCTGACTCATGGATTCTATGATGGTTTGGTGTAAAAGAATCAGATTTCAGGAATAAATCCAAGCAGAAGATATTCAAGGGAGAGAAGTCAAGTAGAAAAATACTTTGGACATTAACTGGACGATCGACAAAAAGACCTCTTTGAACAACCATATGTGCCCATTATCAGAGATAAATATAACAACAAGCACAAATATTAAGGCTGTGCTAAGCCCTTTACTCACATTGCTTCTTGTATTCACAAGCAGCCAACAAAGTAGGAACCATTATCATCCTCATGTTCTATGATCCCATTCTACAGTTGGGAAAGTAAGATGTGCACAGATAGAGAAACCCTCCCATAGCCACATAGCTAGAAAGTAGTGTAGTTGGATCACAAGCCCAGGTGTTAGGGTCAGCGTTCGTCCTCCCAAGAAAACGCACACACACTTCAGTCGACAATGCAAAAGCAAAAGGAAACTTTATTTCCAGCTAGCTGGGGTCTGAGCCTCCTCCAGCACAGTGGAGTCAGACAAAGACCCCAGGCTTTGTTTCAGCAGGGTTTTTATAACCAAGGTTACAGAGCAAGGGATTAGTTACAATTCCAGACCTTGAAGCATTCACATATT